>BLKM01000173.1:621237-806237 GCA_013340265.1 Coptotermes formosanus | reverse complement strand
TAACATTAAAAAATTCTAGGTGGTGCCCACATTGCGTTTATGTGTTTTGTACGGATCTCAGAACGAACAGCAAATTTTGCCTTATAAAAAACATTAAGAGACTGGTTTTTATAACCGAAGTGGAGAGTGTTTACAGCGCGGTACGCACTGAGTACTTATATAAAACAGATACGCTTCGTCTTTAAAGGGTTAAACACTGAAATAACCAAGATCTCGAGATATGATGTTTTCACAGCAGTGTTCCTGAGGATGCAGGTCTTCTGGGATGTGACGCTGTGTCGCTGGGCGAGTGGTTCTAGACATTTCGAAGCAAAGTATCGCGTTTTTGCTTCGAGGTTCAAGGACTCCGCCTGAATCTTCAGTCCATTATCATTACCGTATTAATACATATATATAGTTTATTCCAACATATGTATTAATTTGCAGGATTGCGCAGACTATACAGCACACTTAACTAAGGCGATCCCAGTGGCCACGCGGTCTAAAGCGTGGGTCTCTGGTCGTTCGCTTGCTGGGATTGTGGGTTCGAATCTCGCTGGGGCATGGATGTCTGTCGCTTGTGAGTGTTGTGTGTTGTCAGGAAGAGGTCTCTGCATCGGGCTGATCACTCGTTCAGGGGAGTCCCACCGAGTGTGGTGTGTGTCTGAGTGTGGTCGTGAAGCTTCGATAATGAGGAGGCCCTGGCCCACTGGGGGCTGTTGCGCCGTGGAAAAATATATACTTAACTAAACTTAGTAGTTACCGGTAATTCTGTCATGAATATCAAAATATCAAAATGAACGATTCTTGATTTATTTGATGACGATTTATCTAATTGGGCTATTGGGCTTCAAATGGTACGATGTTTATGGATGGTGAATTGGAGAGGTATGAAGGTTATTGTCGCATGTGCCACAAGAAAGTATCAGAAGAGCAGATACTCTCCTGGTCGGGTTTAGAACCTGGGACCTTCTGAATGTGCAACAAGCTTGGTAAACAGTTACGATAATTTGAAAATTGGTAGTTTAAGAAACTGTATATGGTGCGATTTGTTTTCAAGTACCGATAGGCTGTAGTGCACACACGTTATTGACAGCAGATTCTATGGGGGAGGTGGCAAACTGACGGAAATCAATAGTAACCCTCTTCCGTGTTGCTGTTTATGAGCCTAAACGAACGGATGTGAAATTGTTTCGCGCAAACTACAAGAGAATTTGTACTGCCACTTCATTCACTACACCAGCGCTATTCAAAGTACAGACCGCTGGCCATTTTGGAGCTTTCGCTCTGTTATTACTACCAGATTTCTCTTTCGTGTATGCAAACTTTTTATGCCCTCTTCAAAATGGCATAAAATAAGCAGGGCGGGCGAGAAATAGCTTCCAATATAAAATTTTATGAATATCAACCCAACAGTTATGGGACGACAAAATGAAAACGCTTTCTCTTTAATTATCTAGAACACCGTAAAACCTGTAATAAAAGAACCGTGAATTTAAAACGTATTTTTTAAAACTGTGTTTCTAACAACCCTGTCATTTGCTGAGGTTATATAGCGTGGGTGGTAGATGGATGAATGAGTAAGAGTGGAGCACCATTGAAATGATCCTGTGAAGGGAAAACATAAGTACGTGGTGAAAACCTGCCCAGTGTCACTTTGTCCCCCACGCACCCCTGTACGGCCTGGCCTGGGATTGAACCCGGGTCTCCGCGGTAGAATGCAATCCACTAACCTTTTTTTTTCTTTTTTCCTCCTGTTTTTTTAATCCATTTTATAATTTTAAATTCTTCCCTCCTTCTTCATGTCACTTATGTTCCTTACTACTGTCCTTACACAACAAACACAACACAAAAATGCATGCCCCAGGCGGGATTCAAACCCACAATCCCAGCAAGCGGACGGCCGCAGACCCACGCTGGCGGGCCATTGGGATCGGCCAGAGCCATTTCACGGCATGAGTTACAGTGAAGACGCGCGTGGAAAAGCATACAGATAACCGTCAATGTTGTACTTTCTTAACCGGAAATGAAATGAGTTGAAACTATTTAGTAAATACCGCCAATACTAAATCTCATAGAGACTCGTTCAGTGGTTCTTGCGTTTTTACACGTAAACAGACGGACAGGCAGGCACGACAAACCTAATAGGATAATTTCTACAGCTTTCGTTGCGAAATCCAGGGTAAAGTTTCATCGTGTAAAAATTGACGTGCCTACGTTACGTGAAACGGAGCCTGGATATTGCGGTTGTACAGTCACTAGGCTGGGCTAGATAATCGAGGAAGTGTGGTTCCATTCCCAGTAGGGGAAAAAAAGATTTTTCTTTTCTGCAGTGCTGTCACAGGAGCCCTGGGGCCGACCCGGCCTGCTATTTAAAGGGTCAATCTTTGGAATGCAATATATTTACAGGTGCGTTGTAAAACACACCTCCAAATTAAATCCCATTTATCTCTACGCAACTAAGAGGCCTACAGACTGCTGTTAAGGGTCACAATGTGTCACGTTGCCAATATCAGAGCAAGCGAGTTTGAAACTTAACCTTTTAAAGCCTAGCGGTAACATTACGTACCACCAGGTTTAACATTAAAAAATGCTACGTGGTACCCACATTGCGTTTATGTGTTTTGTACGGATCTCAGAACAAACAGCAACTTTTGCCTTATAAAACATTAAGAGACTGGTTTTTATAAACGAAGTGGAGGGTGTTTACAGCGCGGTACGCACTGAGTCCTTATATAAAACAGATACGCTTCGTCTTTAAACTTTTAAAGCCTAGCGGTAACTTTACGTACCACCAGGTTTAACATTAATAACTTCTACGTGGTGCCCACATTGCGTTTATGTGTTTTGTACGGATCTCAGAAAAAACAGCAACTTTTGCCTTATAAAACATTAAGAGACTGGTTTTTATAACCGAAGTGGAGGGTGTTTACAGCGCGGTACGCACTGAGTCCTTATATAAAACAGATACGCTTCGTCTTTAACCTTTTAAAGCCTAGCGGTAACTTTACGTACCACCAGGTTTAACATTAAAAACTTCTACGTGGTGCCCACATTGCGTTTATGTATTTTGTACGGATCTCAGAACAAACAGCAACTTTTGCCTTATAAAACATTAAGAGACTGGTTTTTATAACCGAAGTGGAGAGTGTTTACAGCGCGGTACGCACTGAGTCCTTATATAAAACACATAAGCTTCGTCCTTAAAGGGTTAAAAGGGAGTCCTACACTAAGGTACGTGTTCGATATAATTTGTGGAAAGTATCGAAATCCTGAACAGATGTTAAGCATGCGTAATTTCACGCTTCCGCCGCGATGTAGGTGCGATCTGCGCTCTTCTGGGGTATTACGCAGCGTTGAGAGATAATTCTGTACCGATTTACCGGGAAAGCCTATCGGTTGGTTCTTGAAGATTTTACCTATAGTTTATTCCGAAACGTCGGTACATAACTAGCACTGAACGCTACGTAATACCCCAGAAGAATGCAGGTCAGATCTGAAGCAATCTGCGGTAGTCACAGCGTTCTACCGATAGATCTTTCCTTGGGAAAATCCATTATACTGCGGAAATCTTATAACTTTAACAAGATGACCAATCGTAGTCAGGCAGTCAGTCAGTCAGTCAGTCTTGACGTCGAGCCCCTCGTGGGGCTCATGACCAGATCCTTGTAAAATTGGTGAGAACTGATCAGTGGCATCACTTCCAGAAGTGGATAGCGGACGGTAAGAGCGGGCATTGACCCAGGTGAGGGTGGGGGCCGGGGGGAAGGTGCTGATTGACCCGGGGGGGGGTGGTGAGATCGCGCGCAACGGCATTTGGGACGAAAGGCCTAGAAGCAGTGTCACTAACCAACTGCGAAGACTAAAAGGTCAAAGTAGGCCTGCCTTCCTATCCAGTTCTCCCCGATTTCCGAAATATCATTGCGTTTTGGAAGGTTCCCAGGCTACGCCCTTTGTCCTTCTAGTAGGAGCAATATGTAGATGAAGATGGGTATGCAGCGTTGGTGGAATGATACTGACAGGGGAAAACAGAAGTACTCGGCGCAAAACCTGTCCCAGTGCCACTTTGTCTACTATAAATCTCACATGGGCTGACCTGGGATGGAACCCGGCCTCCGCGGCGAGAGGCCAGCGACCGACCGCCTGAGTCATTGCACAGCCAAGTATGAATAATCATCAGGAAGTCAGGTCTAGCGGAAGGAGGCAAAATGCGGCACTTTACCGTTCCACTAGACCTTACATCCGAATTAGTATTCGTCTCTGCTCTGTGCTTTAATACAGCCTTTCTACGGGGCAAATATTCAAATATCACGGCAGGGCGTACCGGGAATAATTACCGTATTAAATTTAATTTCTTGAATGGGTATCGGACGATTTCTTCCTTGGTTAACCGGCCGAGGCCTGACGCTGAACACTCACTTTCGACCTAACGCCAAGTTTAAGAATAAGTGGAAATAAACCTATACTCCCCTATACGTCTTCATGGTTTACAGTACACGGAACAACTTTATTTTTTCGTTACACTGTATGGAACCGCGTAGTTTTATATAACATGGAGAACAGAACTGTTAAAACCAATATTAATTTATGCAGGTTTAGAAAATGAATTTCCACAAACATAAATCCTCTTGTGAAGGAGGCTAAAAATCACATTTCTGAATTTTCCTCCAGTAAAGGGTACCTGCCTGTCCCTGTCCCTGTTTGTCTATCTTACTCCTTCCGTGATTTGATGTTTACGCAGAGGTAAGGCGAAGATTCAAATTCTCTGCAATATGACACCGTGCATATTGATAAATTATTGCAGGAATTTCGGAGAATCTTGCTGCCTTCATCCTTAACGTGGACTTCCTGGACAACACTGAATATGGAGGCAGTAAGGTCCTCTGAAACGTCGGTAACTATTTATGCATCGACATCGAACCATGTCTTCGAAGTGATTTTAGGCTTCCGCAGCGATGTTGATGAGATCTGCGTTCTTCTGGGGTCTTACGCAGCGTCGAGTGGTAATCCTTTACCGACGTTTCGGGACAACCTATTGGTCCCATCTTCAAGGGTTAAGAAGTCCAATGCTGCTTCACTGGACTTCTTGGCCCTTGAAGATGGGACCGCAGAAGAGCGCTGATCTCATGCCTTGGAAGACTTAGATTAACCTTTTAAAGCCTAGCGGTAACTTTACGTACCAGTAGGTTTAACCCTTTAAAGACGAAGCGTATCTGTTTTACATAAGGACTCAGTGCGTACCGCGCTGTAAACACTCTCCACTTCGGTTATAAAAACCAGTCTCTTAATATTTTGTAAGGCAAAAGTTGCTGTTTGTTCTGAGACCCGTACAAAACACATAAAAGCAATATGGGCACCACGCAGAATTTTTTAATGTTAAACCTGATGGTATGTAAAGTTACCGCTAGGCTTTAAAAGGTTAACATTAAAAAATTCTACGTGGTGCCCACATTGCGTTTATGTGTTTTGTACGGATCTCAGAACAAACAGCAACTTTTGCCTTATAAAACATTAAGAGATTGGTTTTTATAACCGAAGTGGAGAGTGTTTACAGCGCGGTACGCACTGAGTCCTTATATAAAACAGATAAGCTTCGTCTTTAAAGGGTTAATCTTGGTGGACATATATTTGGGCTAAGACCCAGTGTTGGTAAAGTACACCATTTCAATTCCTACCCCTTTTCTTAAGATGGTCTTCGATCATCACTGAGCTGATCATGAAAATGTTGCCCACACTGCCGATCACGGCAAGACTGGCGATCAGCAGCAGGCGCGCCACCCGGCTCCATTCGGCGCTGAGGGTCACCGGCGAAACTGACTCTTGCAAATTGCCGTCGTCCCCACTAGTGGCGCTCGCGTTCCCAGACATGGCTTCCTGAAATGCAATTCGCACAACAGTTAGATGTAATACACAGATCTAGTTTTAATATAGCAGAACGGACAAAACTGCAGTACACGCGACCTCCTCACACAGATATTACCCGGTGTGCCACAAATACAAGACGCAGGACGAGGTCTACTAAAGATCAGCGACCCTTGTATATAACGCCAGCTCCAATGTCAGCACATCACAGCATTTTTAGAGTAAACTTTTATCAATTTTAACCATTCTGCTGCATGTAAAACTAGATTTGTGTATCACAACTTTTAACTGTGTAGTCCGAGAGAGAATCAATTGCCATTATTTTAACTAAAGATCTGGGTGCATGTGTACTGTTAAAGACTGGGACATCAGACGGTTTCTTAAATGTAATACTATATGACCTCAGATACCGAACGGAGCCAGTGACCTTTTGTACCCCCTGATGATGGTGGCTTGACCACCGAAACATGTAGGGGTGATATTGATTCAAATATATAATTTTAAAAATGTGTGTGTATTAGTTGATCTATCTTAAGAGTGTAAACACATGCACAGTGTAAGACATATAAAGTAATTTTTTGTATGTACATCAGCTGGGTGTTTGATGGTTTGTTAACTGAATATGTAACTATTAATAGCTTCAAAAATAAGTAACAGCCCACCTTGTGCGGAATAGCATTATCAGACCGCGGACTTCATTGTGTACTGAGCACGTGTAGATGATGCAAATATGAGAGGGGCCATAAAATCATACTGAACGTGGCAGGCCTCTGTCGAAGTACGCACTGTGATTCGATTTTTACCTGCGAAGGATGTCACATCGGCTGAAATACATCGCCCATCGGTTGAGAAAACGTAAAGTAAGAACCATAAGGGTCTGACCTTTGCAGGAAAACTGCATCCAAATTGAAACCAAAACTTAGGATTACTCAATTTCTGGGGTTTATCCGTCATCTAGAGTTAAAAAGAAGCTTTTCAAAAACGTGTATGTTTCAGTTATTACGCGTAAGAGTGGAGAGGAATCTACTGGGCTTGTCTTTAGTTTGTAAATCCAGTTCCGACAGGTTTATAAGCAAGTAGTTACAAACCGTCCATTACAGCATAAATATAGACAGTTTTTAGTGACAAGTGAGCCCGGGAAAGACCCGGTAACCATTATACAAGAGCCTGGTTGGGCCGGGGTCGGTGTAGACGGCAGGTAAAATGTCACCCTACTGGGGTTCGATCCTCGGATCATCCATCCCGCAGCAAGACTCTATACCGGCAGCAGTAAAACAAGTATATTTCATTAAATTACTCTCAATGCGTAGCAAATATGGACAACGTAATAACAGTCTTGGAACAAAGTTTTACTTGTGTAATTTTTGTTGATTAACCCTTTAAAGACGAAGCGTATCTGTTTTATATAAGGACTCAGTGCGTACCGCGCTGTAAACACTCTCCACTTCGGTTATAAAAACCAGTCTCTTAATGTTTTATAAGGCAAAAGTTGCTGTTTGTTCTGAGATCCGTACAAAACACATAAACGCAATGTGGGTACCACGTAGAATTTTTTTATGTTAAACCTGGTGGTACGTAAAGTTACCCCTAGGTTTTAAAAGGTTAATCTGATTAAGAATGTCTATCTTGCATTTAGCCCAATGTCCTGTTCGCTAAATCCTGCTATTTGGCCCTGTCCTGAGACACTTGTACACATTTTACGTCATTACCACGTCTGTAACTAATATCCATGTCAACAGTCGCATGTAAGGGTCTCAAATGATACTTGTATCACCCATTTATTTCTGTTTTGTAATAAGCTTAAAACTGTTCGGTAAAGAAGAGAAATTCTGAAAGTACTATTTACTCAGTGTCCCTGTCTATCACCTGAAGTCGCTTTTTGGAGTTCAAAACAAATCCTTACATATTCAGGACAGAAAATATTTAATTCTTTCCATGGACAGGTTGCTGTTCTTTATATCCCCAGTTTCTCTCCCATTGTGGAAGGAAGAAGCACCCTATTGCCACAGCCTCTCTGATTTTTTGTGGATCTGAGCAACGACAGACCAGGCAGCTCTTAGAGAAAAAACGTTCGTTATTTAGGATTTCTCTCGTGGATAAGAAGAATAAATTCGCTACTGCCCCAAGGGTGACATAGGGGTGTTGACCTCGCGACGCAAGCCAGGGAACTGGGGGCTAGCATTTCTCGTCTGCATAAAATATCTATTTTCGTTTAATTTTAATGAATCGCATGCGCAGTGTGCAATCTTCATGTGCAGATATTATACCTGTGCTTAACAAAATTCAGCATTAGAAGCTAAGTTTTATATCTTCATTTCTGTATCAGCATTAAAGTGTTCCAGCTTAACTACGGCGTACATTAACCTTTTAAAGCCTAGCGGTAACTTTACATACGACCAGGTTTAACATTAAAAAATTCTACGTGGTGCCCACATTGCGTTTATGTGTTTTGTACGGATCTCAGAACAAACAGCAACTTTTGCCTTATAAAACATTAAGAGATTGGTTTTTATAACCGAAGTGGAGAGTGTTTACAGCGCGGTACGCGCTGAGTCCTTATATAAAACAGATACGCTTCGTCTTTAAAGCGTTAATATCTGACAACTGTATAATATTCACCTTAGTCCATATCGGCATTATTCACCAACCTTAAAGCTAAAATATTATGGGCTTAAGAGGAATCACGATATTTTACGGAGTATTGCCTAAACCTGGGGTGAAAAGCGGTATGAAATATGGATTTTTGATGACAGGAGATAAACACGAATATCTTTATTTGGAAATACGAAATTAGAAAAAGGCTACTACTGAAGTAACTCACAAACAGCAGAACAGATTATTACACATTATAATAGATAAAACGGTCATGTAGATGTAATGGTTGAAAATAAAATGTTCGAGATAGGAATTTTCAGACTTTGAATAGAACGTGCCGTAAAGAGCTACTGGAAAGAAAATTTCGAGTCGGGTACAGGCAGAAGAAGATGCCAACCATTCACTAATCGTCAGCGCTTTTCCACCTGGCGCGTATTCAGGCAGAAATTAAGGTTCGACTGCGTGGGTTATGTTAACTTTACAGACATTCTACTTTGTTCCGCTTTAAGAGTTTAGTACAGTTTGAAAGCTACGTACGATTATAAGGTGAGGCTTACGAAGCACAGTCACTAGTTGCAACCTGTAAACTTCTGCAACGTTCGTTTACTGTGCATGCAGTTTCAACAAATTATCATATCTTCAGAAATGGTACAACACTTTTGACAAGGGAGGTTATTTGTATCGCCCATAAACTTTTTGTATTTTAGAATTTAAGATTTTAATCATTCTAATAAGGCCGACGAAATACATAGATTAGTGTGTTTGGATGGAACTTCTTTCTTCTAAAAAAAAAAAACTCTCTAAGGATGATACCTCAGTGACGAAACATGTTGAATTCTCAAACCTGTCATGACCTGAATTTTACTAAGTGCGCATGTTGATTGATGTATTAATTATGTCCTGGTAATTTAAAATATATATTTGTGAAAGCTAATAATATGTGCCAAGTGTATTTCATATTAATTTGTATGCTTGTAATTCACGGTGTCATTTATGAGTCACAATGATTCACGATTTTTGCTGCAGTACCCTAAAATGGACTGCGGCGCCAGATTCAGGCTATTTTGGTTCCAGGGGTCAATCATATTACGCTTCTATATCCCAAAGCGTTTTGTCCGGATGTCCTGGGAACCATAGATGCACATTTCTTAGCCTGTTGTCTACCCACACAGTGGGGCGGCGACAGTCGGTGGCTGAATTGGTAAAAGTTTCGTTTCGTTTCGTTTCGTAGTCCTTACCTCTTCTACCTACTCACAGTAGGTGTCGAGGTTGTTTATTTTTCACTTGATCACACTCAGACACACACCACAGTCGGTAGGACTCCTCTGGACGAGGGATCGGCCCGTTGCAGAGACCTCTACCTGATATCGCACAACACTTACAAGAGACAAACATCCATGCCCCCGTTGGGATTCGAACCCACGATCCCAGCAAGCGCTCGGCCGCAGACCCACGCCTTAGACCGCGCGGCCACTGAGATCGGCCTTGGCAAAAGCTAATGGTAGTACGTATGCCAGCTGGAGACAGTTCTAGGCAAAATTCGAAATCAGACTGATTTATTACACTTAACGGCATCGCCCGCGGTCGCCCATCGCTGTCTTACGAAATCATATGCTTCAGCGTGTGCAGGTTGGGTAAAACAACGTAACATGACTTTAACCAATACGACTGATTAAGGTAAAGCAGTCCCATTACAGGACCGGACAGTCCCTGTTGGTTCCAGGAGGTTGAGGCTCCCAGATTTCTAGAAAATCGGCACATGAAGGTGGTAAGGTTGGCAGCCCTACGCAGCGGCCGCCTTTACCCCCAGGAAATATTCCTGGTACTCATTTCTGTTAAAGGCTGAGTCGACCCCAGAGCCATACTGCGGCCGGAAGGATTATGTGAATGAAAAATTCAACGACGTTCCGGTTTGTATCGCAGTGCCTCGCCACCGCCTGCCCTAATACGACTGAGTGCTCCAAAGTATATCACCTGTTTAATGCAGGTTTGTGATGAAGTTCATGTAACAATTAGGTGTTCGTCAACACCTGAGTGCAGTGTTATGTAGTACGTCGTGCGTGATGGCATTAAATTTTACATGCGCTGACCATACACACAGAAACCATTACTGAAAGACCATCGTGTCTGATACTTTTCCTCGTGCCAGTCCAAATGAGCAGATAAAAATCTCTGAAACTATATAAAATACACGCTAAAAACATCAGGCTTCCCTACTGCAGTCCATGACAAAGCGACTAGCACATTGGTCTCAAGTCAAAACCTTTCGATCAGAGATATGAAGCACAAAATGTATTAGGGTAAGTCATTGTTTCCCAGACTTTTTTATTCGTGGATCCCTTTTGGGTTCGAAAAATAACCACGAATCCTTACATCACTGCTCACGTAAATATAGTGTCCGGATGATAAGTATCCAGAATTAAAAATTTATATCCCAGAACTGGCTATACACATGTTATATTTTCAGTCCACCTTGTGCAGACTGACATAAAAAATAACTGAATAATAAACTGTCATTATTTGGTTACACATTCAGTCTTACCTCACAGATTACTAGCTTGAAGCACTGTGTTGTTTATTTCTCTCACAATGTCCTTTGAGTTGGGAGTGATTGTAGGCAACTGAATCGTCACTCCGAGTGCGACATCCATTCTGTAACGATATTTAGATTTTGTTGCCGCATACATTGGGGATCCATTTTCGCATAGATAAGGCTTGGTAAAAGGAAGAATTTTGAGCACTGCACATTTAGACAGTAATTTTTCTGTATTTTAGTTCTGGAACTAGTAATGCACAAATACAAATAATATTGCTAGCCCTGATACGTCTGTCAATTCGTCAAGTTGCAAGGAGAAAACAAACCTGAATCTAAGACGCGACACCAACTCTATTTATACATTTGCTGACAAATCTTGAATGCGACGTGTAACATTATTATTAGATAACTGATGTGTTTCAGGTTTCTTTTTCGACTGTTCACCAAGCACACTAACTGCGATTTCCACCGCATGTGGTTTAATTAGGGTTTCTGCAACTGCATGGGTTTCTCCTGCAAGTGTAATACGGTAACTCACTCTAAGAGACCTCGAAAGATTTTATTATCAGTTTTTGAAATTTCACCATAATGCTCTGACAGTCTGTTAGTGCCTCAAGCTTAGGCTTGGAAAAACCAGTATCTTTGTTCTTACAAGCAGAGTGATTGGTATCACAATGTCTACACAGTCTGGTAGGTAACATTGAACTGTTCTGATAACTCTTTGTTGCACAAGACGCATAGGGTATCAGAGGCAATTTCAACACGTAGTCCTTCCCCCTTCTACCTACTCACAGCAGGTGTCGAGGGTGTTTACCTTCACTTGATCACACCCAGACACACACAACAGTCGGTAGGACTCGTCTGGACGAGGGATCGGCCCGTCGCAGAGACCTCTACCTGACAACACAAACACTGTACAAGAGACAAACAGCCATGCCCCCGGTGGGATTCGAACCCACGATCGCAGCTAGCGCGGCCGTAGACCTACGCCTTAGACCGCGCGGCAACTGGGATCGGCCAATTTTATCACTTGTATACTTAAACCTCAGAGACAAACAGGAATAATTATATATCCGTTTGTACTAGTTTCTGCAGTTCTAGAACCGCCGATACTGGATGGCGAAGTAGAACGTTGAGATTCACTTACAACGGCTCTTACACCTGTACTCACTCTAGTAGAGATTAATTGCTTACTTAACCTTTTAAAGCCTAGCGGTAACTTTACGTACCACCAGGTTTAACATTAAAAAATTCTACGTGGTGCCCACATCGCGTTTATGTGTTTTGTACGGATCTCAGAACAAACAGCAACTTTTGCCTTATAAAACATTAAGAGATTTGTTTTTATAACCGAAGTGGAGAGTGTTTACAGCGCGGTACGCACTGAGTCCTTATATAAAACAGATACGCTTCGTCTTTAAAGGATTAAAGCACGTTTTTTAGCCACTGGTCCATGATAAATAAAAACCAAATTAACATTAACATTATTGCACGTTATTCCACTGACACTAATGTTGCTAATAGAATAACTGATTCTCTTCCCTTGTAATTATTTCAACGATACATGAACTACGACCACATTGAACTGGCGATCCATGGTGGTGTAAGTCACAGCCAGAGGTTAGTGAAATCTGTAGCAGCTGCAACAATGCAAGTTTAGTAATTTAACTCGCACATTTTTCTTTCTGCGTCCGCGTGCAACACATTCTGTAATCAGACAGCTACGAATACATAGCAGTAGCATAAGTAACAATACATTGCATGATTTGACCTTGATTAACCCTTTAACGACGAAGCGTATCTGTTTTACATAAGAACTCAGTACGTACCGCGCTGTAAACACTCTCCACTTCGGTTATAAAAACCAGTCTCTTAATGTTTTATAAGGCAAAAGTTGCTGTTTGTTCCGAGATCCGTACAAAACACATAAACGCAATGTGGGCACCACGTAGAATTTTTTAATGTTAAACCTGGTGGTATGTAAAGTTACCGCTAGGCTTTAAAATGTTAAACGACTGTCGCTCGATTTGTGAATGCAGGAAGTTTCTTAATTAGACATTCTACAGGCGATACGAGATACACACATCGACAACTAAAGAATCCGCGATTATTCTTAATAAAATATTGTTTCTTTAATTCAAAAATAAGTAAGCTTCCAAGTAGCCGTTACAGAAACGTATCAGCGGATCCGCTGGGAACTGTTCATGGATCCCTTGTGATCCGCGAAGCACACCTGGTGAACCACTGGAATAAGTAATTTTTTAAAGTCGCATCCCGACTCTTTGGTGTCCTATAAATTTAGGATTTTTCCCAAATTCTTTAGCTTATAATCGTATTGGACTTTTAATATTACTTCATTTTCATCAAAAACATGTTTAGAAATTCGGCTCCGTTTTCAAGACTTTATGCTGTTAATCAGATATTGACTGCGGTAAACGTCGGTACGCGTGACAGTTTGTTAACGCAAATAGTCACAAAAGTTCGACTTTTCTGAACACTTTTCATGTAGCGGGGAAAAATTCCTTTGATGAGAATTCACTTTCTCTTGACACGTAACGGCAAAATAATAACAGAGGTTTAATGTGTTCCATGTCCGTGCACTGTATCACACGAAATAATAAACACCAACTAATGCACCAAAATATATATAATCTTTATTTGTGAAAGTCTCCTACATGTTTCGACCCTGCTGGGCCATCTTCAGGGGGAATAGTTTTGATACACTATGGTTGCGTCTATACAGTTAAGTGTGAATGTGCCCTAGGGCACATAACCATAGTGTATCAAAATTATTCTCCCTGAAGATGGCCCAGCAGGGTCGAAATATGTAGGAGACTTTCACGAATAAAGATTATATATATTCTGGTGCATTAATTGGTGTTTATTATTTCGTAATAACAGAAGATTTCGGACATCACCCACGCATCCTGTGTTCGGGCGTTCTAATTTTGTGGGTTTTTTAACCTGCCATTTCGAAAAATTTTGTACCATGTACTGAATTGAAATTACTACTTTTTGCTAAATTGCATATCACAAGGCTAACAAACCCACGGCATATGTACAATATTTTTATTAAAAGTTGAAATTATTTTCCTTTTCATCAGCATTTCTTCGTACGCACATTGCTACAGCTCTTAAATTTTCTGATAAAGAGATTTCGTCTCCCTTCACTTTCAAACCCGTTTTAAAGCCAGTGTGTCCCTAAATTCTTTCTGCTCCATTAAGATAAGATGAGCAAAACAATAACCATAGCTGAGTGCAATTTGTATAGCGATGCTGGTAGCCAGCGATGTGGGTCGATCGCCATGTTGATTCCAACAGGTTGCCATGCCAGCAGACAAGCATCGATTTGTTTTATTACCGCTGTGACCCAGTAATAACTTATTGAAGCTCTGGTGAGACAGCATGGTTTGGACCCATCTGCCACACCACAGTTTACAAACGTGTTTGCCTCCTTATCTGCAATAACTAACGGACTAAGTAACAAAGTAAGTGAGTCACAGGTGAGATTACTTTTTGAGAAATCAGTAGTCGCTAAGATGGACAAGAATTTCCCACGTCTTGTGTGAATGTGAAAACTTACTATCAGTTCCACCAACGCACATCCCTGGACCCTCTTCTGTCTTCTATAGTCTATTTACCTGAGATCCACCTTAGTATCTTCATTCCATATATATCGAGACCTCCCAAGCTTTCTATGCCTTATATATTCTTCCTTTCAGACTTTCTAAAGTTATGCCTTTTTAATTTCGCGTATGCCTACTATATAGCCTATCCGCTCTCCCTCGCCTTCTCGAGTTGAGGATTATAAAAATATTTGGTACCCAGTAAAAGTGAACGAAGCGAGTGTACAGTGCACATTCCACATCTGTCGGATTGTGTATTTATGCAATTTTCGCACTCCAAAGCTTTAACATCTGTTAACGTATTAATCAGCTTCGGGGGGTGGGGCTACACTAAAGTCATAAGATATGGATAATTTTATTCGTACTGATATACTGTTAAGCCCAATTCATATCAAACCCACAAAAACTTTTTTACATGTATAAAAAATGCGTCTCATATTACAAACGGACACATATAAAACATAGAATGTAGATAATATTAAATTGTGTAATCTTTATGTGAAGACCTTTTTATGTAAATTCGCAGCATTGCGAAAAGCGACTCTTAGCTTCGTCATGTCTGTGCGCCCACATGGAACAAATCAGCTTCCACTAGATGGATTTCCATGAAATGTGATTTTTGAGGACTGATCGAGAAAATTCAAGATTGATTAAAATCTACTAAAATAACGGGGTACTTTACATGAAGACCTATGTATATTTGTGATAGTATCTTGCTGAATTCTTCTTAGAATGAGAAATGCTTCTGATAAATGTTGTAGAGAAAATCAAAACCCACATTTCTTGTTCAGTAACTTCATTCTGAAAATATTGCCGTTATGAGATAATATGGAAAAATATTGTACAGCCGGACAGGCCGCAGATGGCAATATAGCAGGTGTATAAAATGCCTGATTTGCATGTCGCATAACAAAGACAAGAACAGAGACACACTCTTTAATATTTAATGCTTATTACGTGCCTACTGCAACAATGGTTACGCGAAAGCGCGACAAGGTTACATTACATGCACATTGCCTCCCCTGTTTTGATGTGACGTACACGGGACCAAATAAAGGAATTTATGCGTGTGTGCAGTGCAATATTTTTAAAACTCCGCTGTTCATAATTGTGTGCAGGGTGATATCTGTACTGTAAATTACAAATATCAGCAGTTCATCTACAAATCAAATACACTTCTGAATTCTTTGTGGATACAAAATTGTAACAAATTCAAAAACACTAATCACCAACAAATGCACAAAGACAGTTTTATCATCAATCGTAACACACTCCTACATGTTTCGACCCTGCTGGGTCATCTTCAGGGAGAACTTTTTTGTTATCCTTACACTAATGTTGCACTTTATATTTAAGTGAGAATGTGCTGTTGACTGTGTACTGCGTACTGGAGGCGTGAACGGACCGCAGAGAGTTCATGCCTCCAAAAACAACGCAGTATACAGTCAACAGCACATTCTTACTCAACTATAAAGTGCAACCTTAGTGTAACGATAAAAAAAAGTTCTCCCTGAAGATGACCCAGCAGGGTCGAAACATGTAGGAGTGTGTTACGATTGATGATAAAACTCTCTTTGTGCGTTTGTTGGTGATTAGTGTTTTTGTATAATATAGTGCACGGACATATACACATTAAATTTGTAACAAATTCATTTAGATAGAATATACGAGTATATGCCTAATCCACACTTGAATACAAATTCCCATTCGTGTCAGGCTTGGGATATATTTTGATACACCGAAATTCTTCAACAGTGCAGGTAAACATAACTTTTACAGCACACGTATACTTCAGCTTCATATTACATTCATGTTTCCAGCAACAATATTACAGGATAAGCATCCCTTATCCGAAATTATTGGGACCGGAAATGTCATGGATTTCGGATTTTTTCGGATTTTGGAATACGTTCATATTATAATGAGATAGCTTGGGGATGGGAACCAAATCTAAATGCGAAATCCATTTATTTTTCATATAGATCTTACGAAAAAATCGGCTTTATTTAGGGTACAAAAACAAACTAAGCATTGGATTTAATTACAACCTCAAACCGAGCACTCAATTTATTTACAAGTGTCTACACCTGCACAGCAGTGTGTTCATATCGGCGTGCAAAAGGTTTCGGATTTTGGAGGTTTTCTGATTTCAGAATTTCGGATAACGGATATTCAACCTGTATTAACTAGTAAAAATCAAAACTGCACGATAACATCACGGATAGATTATATTAGCCGTATAGCAAGTTATCGAATACGAATATGTCGAATTATTTGATACGGGGTTCAGATACGCGGTTCGGGAAAGTTAAGAAAATAACTGCATTCATAACTGAAATAGTTGTTACGGAATAGTGACATTAAAGTAACTACGGTGCTATATTTCTGCGCCATTGTTCTTGTAATTGAATTCTGAACCAATAAGCTAATATTTCAGTAAGTCCTTATGAATGTCACTTCAGTAATGTCACGATATTTTGAGCTTAAGTTTACAGACGACCACAGCAGAGTAATAAAATTATCATAAATGTTGTGTGGTGCAAATAATACACCAAACTGGCACGGGAATCTTTTCGGACAGGTTATTCAGGAAATTCCACTTTCTGCTTTTCGGAGGGAACAAAAACTTCTTGCTCTTGTCTCTGTTCCATTTGCTTGATTTCACTCATTACTTGCTGCTCTTTTCTTGAGTCTTGTTAACTTCAGAACATTGATTGACTCGTCACGAGGTAACGACCTACTCACAGGTACTTCTGACCTTTCAACGAGAGAGGTATATATTGCTTCTATGTACGTAGCCCTCAGGTGACCCTCTTGCATGCATGCATCGACTTACAGATTTCCTTTAATATTTTGGAAAATATGACGTTCCTTCATCAGCAACAGGACATCATACGAATTATTTATTCTTCAAATTTTTCGAATTTTGAAAAACTATATAGCCTAATACAGAAGTGAGACAGACAACTTCAATTATTTTATTTACAAAAATATCAATTTTTTCTTGTGGAAAATACTTTATCGTGTAATTATCCGAAGGTCCGCGAAAATTGCTGGTTAATTACACTGTAGGTCTATTGGAGGCTGCCCACTGGCAAAGGGTATTAGTGTTAATGGCGTTTCGGGACTTCGCTTTGTTTTCATCTCTCCTTTATTGCTTGTCAGACTTCTATAGTCTTTCTTTTATTTTCGGCATTAATTAATGGTAAGCCCCTGAAAACAGAGAAACAAAGAACAAGCAAAGGAATAAACCAGGGGTGAGAAAGACTGAGGGAAAGAAATGGAGTGAATTAAACCATTAACACAAAGACAATAAACGTCTTGGTACAGCAAGAAACCAGACGAAGGCAGGAGTAGAGTCAATTCCCGAAAAGTCATGTAGAAGTATAAAAAAATGCTCCAGTCAATGGACAGTCGGCAGCTTCATCGCGCTGTTTGCCATGTACACATGCACAAAAGTCCACGTAAAACCTGGTTAATGAACTGGTGGTAAGCACAAAGCTATTATCGTTGCTTCTCATAAGGAATTAGTTGTCTTGGTTTCTGTCTAGAAGACGTGAGAAAGACACAAAAACTCTTAATCGGTGAATCACTAGTTCCGTCCTGGATTTGAACCTGACGTCTCCAAATACAACACAAGTATTGATCAGCCCTAAATCCCATACTGTGCAAACCCAAGTCTTGCAAAAGTTTTACGTCAGCACGAAATATCCTAAGATGAAGTGGGCGAAGAGACTTTATGCGCGCCTTTGTTTGAGTGCCACGTGTTTTTCCCAGTGTTTATGCAGTCTTTGTAATGCAAGAACAGTACGTGTGTGCATTGTGACATGTGAAGAGCTGGAAGATAAATATTGGTGTAAACACAATACCGTCCTTCCGATTTCGAATCAATAAGCAGCTGTCAGTTACGGCGCTAGGAACTTCGCAAATCATTTTGCAAAGGTGTGCCTCTCCATCCGTGTTGTAGGCCAACTTTTCCCGGATGTACCTCGTCACGAAAAACATTTTGGCTTGAAATACACGGAGGAAACCTCAAAGGAGTACCTAAAATAATATAGCAAAACGAAGCAAATAACATTTATTTTCATATCGACAAGTAGACAAACGAAATGCTCACGGTTACATATGATTTTTCTTATTTATCGCCTTCCTTTTTACGTAATGTCAAGTTCAGCGGCGAAGAAAACTCATCAGTCCCTATTTCCGGCCAGCACCCTGTTTAAACATGTTTGCGGGAAGTGCATCACTGGCTGGTACACCTGGGATTTAAGTACTGAATGGGCAGCATCGAATGAATGACAAAGTTGCATGTGAAAAAGAGTGGTAAAAATTTTATTACCATCGAAATATTCTCAAGGCACCCTATTCATACCACAGGGAAAGAGAGTTTTCCGCGACACACAGTGTGGTCAAAGCTGCTCTATGCAATTTTAATCGGTTTTGTTGCTGGCAAAAGGTCAAGTCATTCCAGTGTTTAATTAAACAACAAGACATGAAAACTTGAAAAGGATTTGAAGTATAAATACATGCACCCATAAATTTGTCACGACATATAGATGAGCGATGCCCGGTCGGTACTTTTGGGTTCTTTCTCAGGTGGTAAAGCTGCGGGGATGTAAAGCTGACCGCTCCTCACCACCCAGTGCCGAGATAAAATTCCAAGAAAGCAAAGGTAAAATAAAGGTAAAGCAATCCCTGTACAGGCCTGAACAGGCCCTGAGGGTTCCAGGAGGTTGAGGCTCCCAGAATTTCTAGACAATTGGCATATTAAAGTGGTAAATTTGTCAGCCCTATGCACCGGCCACCTTTACCCCCAGGAATATCCCTGGTACTAATTTCTGTTAGAGGCTGAGTCGACCCCAGTGCCATGAAAAATCCCAGTGACACCATCGGTAATCCAACCCGCGACCTTCCGGCTTGTAGCGCAGTGCCTCAACCACCTGCCCCCACCGCGTGCACCGCCGTTATATCTAGGCCTATCATCATCATCATCATCATCATCATCATCATCATCATCCTATTATTAAGTCCTCAAACAAATTGATCAGGAGACGTGTGAGAAATCCAGCAGCAGATTTCCCAGATAAGCCGGGCGTAGGCCTTTTGCTTTGAACAACATCTGACAATACGTTGTACCTCTCTGGGATGAAATTTCAAAGCTTACACTAAATGCCTGCAAGTTTCAATTTCGATAACACAGCTAAGCTGTACTTTGCTATATCCCACACCACCCTCTGGTGCATGAGCGGTTTCTTTGCAGCATGAAAAGAACCTACGTCAGCATGAAATGATTTGCCCCAAAATGTAAATAACATTTTCACAATCGATTGCCTTATCATACGGTCGTTTCATATCTATGTTACATTACACAGAAAAAAAAAGGTTTTAATTAAGTTGGCTAAAAACGACAGCCTTAAAGCATTGTGCCTGTATGTCGTGTATAGGCAAAATAGGAATAATGTAGAGTGTTTTAACAAAATTCTCTTTACCTGCGTGTTTAAGACAATTTCTTTCAAACAACAGCTCATGTAGTATAATATCTTATCATAACCGTCCCAGGCAGGGATGTCCGAGTGGGCAGTGTGCATGCTACAGTAATAACTCGATATTACGGGTTGTTACTAGTAGAAACTAGAAAGTCCTAAGCAACGCCAACAGGTTTTGTTGTTTGCCTCCAACTTAGAATCAAAAGTGAACTCCACAGGATTCTGAAGAATGCGTATTGTAATAGACGTGAATAATATTGTGGAGGGTGTTCATACGCTGAGATTGAAAAACCCGTAACGTTTAGGAGAAAGGCTCTCTCCCGCTCTCTCTTCAGGTGAAAAACTGAGGGGCAGAATCTAAATTATGAGTCCTTTAGAAAAAGACAGAAAATTGCTTTTCTTAAGACGTTTTACTTGAAGATGGAAACAGACAATTTTATGGCTTGACAGCCCTTAGTGGGCGAGGGCTTCCTCATTATCGAGGCTTCGCGATCATACTCAGACACATCACACTCGGAAGGACTCCTCTGTACGAGGGATCAGCCCGTCGCAGAGACCTCTACCTGACAACAACACAACACTTACAAGAGACAAACATTTCCGCCGGGGTTTCTAACCGTAACCCCAGCAGGCGAGAAGCCGCAGGCTCACGCCTGAGACCGCGCGGCCGTTGGAAGCGGCAAGAAGACAGATTTTTCCCAAATTTTGGGGGATTTTTAGTTGGAAAAAATGGGCGATATCCGAAATGTTAGTCAACTTTATCGAAATAAAAATAATTCGGGAAGTTTAGGCGCTGAAAATACGAAGCACACACAAGGAAAGGCATGACCTTCATGTGATGCTTTATTTAGAATTCCTTTCTTCTGTGATATAAAACACGGTCTTAACAAAGAATAAATGAAATCCTCAGCTACAACACTCCAAAAGCTTTTAAAAACAAGCAAATAAAGCTTTATTTATTTTGCAAGGAAAAATAAAATTCTTGGTCTATGGTAAGAAATATTTTTATTGAAAACAGCAATAAATAATAGGGTACAAAATTTGATTGGCTGTTTACCATGAGTTCCAGAAATTTCTGCTTCCTACAAGGGGGTACTAGTAATGTTCTGAGTGGTCAGACTTCCCTAGTTTTCGCTAGTAAGAACTCGTTATAACGACTTCAAATTTTTTACTGTAACGTATGCATTAACCTTTTAAAGCCTAGAGGTAACTTTACATACAACCAGGTTTAACATTAAACAATTCTACGTGGTGCCCACATTGCGTTTATGTGTTTTGTACGGATCTCAGAACAAACAGCAACTTTTGCCTTATAAAACATTAAGAGATTGGTTTTTATAACCGAAGTGGAGAGTGTTTACAGCGCGGTAGGCACTGGGTCCTTATATAAAACAAATACGCTTCGTCTTTAAAGGGTTAATTTGGAAACAGAAATGTAAATTTTGGAAGAAATCAATTAAACGGCAAAGGCCTCTAACACAGCAACCTTCCGCACGAATATGGCACATCATAAACATACGAAGGGCGGTAGGAAAGTAACGCTTCTTTTTTTTTTCAGAAACTGTAATTACAATTACAATTAAATTTACATATCACGAACATGTCCTTTAGAAAGTGGAGATTTTTCCACAAAGTCTCGTTCACCATCAACACCATTTTTCCACTTTTGCCTGAGACAATGTATATCAGTCGCGCAAAACACTTTGCTGATGCGTCGGAACTCTACATGGACACGTCTTCGTCTGCAAAACGGCGTCCTCGGAGTGCAACCTTCAGGGTACCGAAAAGATGGATGTCGGAGGTTGATAAATCCGGACTATAGGACGGATGAGGACTTATCTTTCTGTTTGGCCGAAACGTTCGAATTCGTTGCTTCAGCTTTCTCGAGGTCTACGCATATCACTCTGAATAGATTGTAGCAACTCTTTTCAAGAATTCAAGCATGGCTTTACGCGCAGAAGTCTGTAGTCTGCAGCTTGAATGTTTTATTCCTCACCCTCCCTACATTCCCGATTTAGCACCCTTCCTACTTTGCTGGCCATTAGAAATTTTGGCTGGATGATATGAGATACGGGGGGGGGGGGGGGGAACAGAAGTAGCGGAAAAGTGGAATCGCTCGAACAGTGCTATTCCTCCTATAATTAAGGTTGGAATTGCTCGAACAGTGCTATTCCTCCTATAATTAAGGTTGGAATTGCTCGAACAGTGCTATTCCTCCTATAACTAAGGTTGGAATTGCTCGAACAGTGCTATTGCTCCTATAATTAAGGTTGGAATTGCTCGAACAGTGCTATTCCTCCTATAATTAAGGTTGGAATTGCTCGAACAGTGCTATTCCTCCTATAATTAAGGTTGGAATTGCTTGAACAGTGCTATTCGTCCTATAATTAAGGTTTCTTTTCGTGGCCGCAGTATAGTTTGACATTTTAAAACTATTTACTATTAACCCTGTAAGGACGAAACGTAACCTGTTTTATATAAAGAGACAGTGCGTACCGCGCAGTAAACACTTTCCATTTCGGTTATAAAAAACCAATCAATCAATTTTGTAGAAGGCAAACGTCGCTGTTTGTTCTGAGATCCATAAAACACATAAACACACTCTGTGGGCAAAATGTAGAATTTGTTGAAATGAAACGCGATATTAGGTAAAATAACCGCTAGGACTTAAAAGGTCAATGTTGTATATTAACAGAGTTGTATTTTATCAGGTCGTACTTTTTAGACATTACATACGGCGGGAGAGACGCCGACAAAATGAAACTGATGAGAAGCAGCATGTAAAGCTGGTAGATCAAAGCACAGTCTGACTCACAACATGCTACGTAATCTGCATTAATAAATATTTCGATATCTTTGGCTCTTTGTCTTTAGTGCTTTTGTTCTGTATTGTACAAAATGTGTTTACCGCGAAAATTTCAATTCGTTTCAACAGATATCAACGTTAAATATTCTTTGAAATTCTGTGAAACTTGAGTCCTGAAATCAAAGCGTGTGGGTTCACATCTTGTTTCTTTGAAGACCCATTTTAATATTATTCTACTACCTACACCTGGTTATTCTACATTATTTTAATTAAATTAATTAATTTTAATCCAATTTTGTGCACCTTCCTATTTTCATTCATGCCTACTACGTATCCAACCCATCCTATCTTCCGTTTGATCATCCTAAAATTTGAGGAAAAATGTGCAAAGGACGAAACTCGTAATTGGTATTTACTCCAGCTTCTTGCACTTTCTCGCCCTCAGTTACAAAATTATTCTCATTTTTCTGGACCCAAACACATCACTCAAAATTTTCCATTAACGGTAAACATTATGTTTTATGTCCACATAAAAAGTGAAATTATTTCCAATTTAGGGTTTTAAATAGGAAATGGGCAAGAGAGAATTTTGTGATATCAAGCGTTCCCCATTAAATGAGCTTTCAAATCCTCGTTGCATGTGATTTTGATATTTTATTGTCATTTCCAAATATTCTGTCACATTATCAATGTTTTTGTTAGCTATATTTATATTAACCCTTTAAAGACGAAGCGAATCTGTTTTATATAAGGACTCAGTGCGTACCGCGCAGTAAACACTCTCCACTTCGGTTATAAAACCAGTCTCTTAATGTTTTATAAGGCAAAAGTTGCTGTTTGTTCTGAGATCCGTACAAAACACATAAGCGCAATGTGGGCACCACGCGAGAATTTTTTAATGTTAAACCTGGTCTTATGTAAAGTTACCGCTAGGCTTTAAAAGGTTAAGTGTCCACGATTTGTTCCCTTCATTCCGATGGTCGAATCCATGAAAGAGTTCGATAAGCAAGGGTAGAACTAAAGCAATTTATCGAACTGGACACATTTTGTATTGTGTTCTTTCAGGCAACTGAAGTCATACGCACTCAGTTGCCATTAAAGGCTTTAAAATGATAATTTTAAAGCTTCCAGTCTTTTTAGGCAGTCGACAGCATGGGCGTAAATAACGTGGCTATTCCAAGGGCGCACCAAAGGGGGAGGGGGCTGCCGGGCTGCAGCACCTCACACCCAAACCCCCAAAAGCTGAAATTTAAAAAACACAGATTTTGTAGATATTATACCAAAAGTTTACTTGATTTGCCCTTCAGCCAAAATCAGCCACTGAAATAGCTGATGACTAGTGCATTATAATTTTGAAACATAAATTAATACATTAAAAAAAAACAAGAAGGTAAGACATTGAGATCGAGTCATGGAAAATGTATTCGTATTCGTATGTATATAAATACAGTTGCAGATAGTATTATGTTGTATTTACAACATGATTTGTAACAATTTTTAAAATGAAACATGAATTATACATAGCGTCAGCGTCTGTACCCCCCCTCCCCCCTCAAGGAAATATTGTAGGTGCGCGTCTGGGCTCTTCTGACATTTTATTTACGCATATTACAAAAACACAGGCATTTAAAAATGATTAGCCATAGTGTGATTCATTCTAAGGTTTCATGTTCTTTAAGCTCCATAGGCCTAGAGAGTTTCATCACTAAGAGGAAGGTATTTTGATGAAGAAGGGATATGCAACAGGACGGGCTTTAGATTGGACACCACTGAACAACTGCTGTAAATAATTTGTGGTGCACATCCAAGCAACAGTGGGAAGTGGAGCATTTATTCCCACATGTTTTGCCTTCAAGGTGATGTTGCGCAAAACAGTTAGAGCTTGAGGTTGATTCCTTCGTATTAAATATTTTAAGAAAGACTTTCACTTAAATTATATAAAAACTTCAGTTTCTCTTTCACAAAGGAAACAGTCCATATCTATTTTAAAGACTCAAATGCTGAGTTAGTGTAAAACCTATTTTGCTGTTTAGTTATTAGCCAAGAAGATGAGGGCCGGTAATATTCTCTGCGCCAGGGAAGATATTCATTTAGTCATCCCATAATTCTTTGGAGTCACACATGTAACAGAACCGTCAGTTATGATTCCTTTAACCCTTTAAAGACGAAGCGTATCTGTTTTATATAAGGACTCAGTGCGTACCGCGCAGTAAACAATCTCCACTTCGATTATAAAAACCAGTCTCTTAATGTTTGTTATAAGGCAAAAGTTGCTGTTTGTTCTGAGATCCGTACAAAACACATAATGCAATGTGGGCACCACGTAGAATCTTTTAGTGTTAAACCTGGTGGTACGTAAAGTTACCGCTAGGCTTTAAAAGGTTAAACACCAGTAAAATAAACCCTGTCAAGCGTCTAATGGGACATAATTCTTCGTATGCTTTTATGCGAATATCTTGGCATCTACCTTATTCAACGCTTTAAAGATAAAAATTGGGATGGATTATATTTAAATATCCATCTCGTACCGCGCAGAAAACACCCGTCTGAGTTACAATACGAAATAAGGTATGTTGCGTGGGTAAATACTTACTGTTTGTGTTGAGAATCCTACAAAACACAGAAGCACATTCTGTGGGCCCAGTACAGAATTTTTAACATTAGCAATTGGTGGCAAACGCGTAGTAGACACTAGGCTTTATATTGTTAAATAATCACGCAATAAAGCATATAAATATCAACGAACACATAATCCAATTCTGTTTATTTCTGACAATGGTATGTCACATCTTAAAGCACATTCTTGCACTTTGTATACCGCCCACTGTTTGAAAATACAAAAATTGACTATAATATTCGGAAACTGTGTCTCTTTATCTCTTCACATTTTTACCATAGAATGGAAACCGGTTGTTTACGAAAGTAATTGTTTAAGTTATTTATTTTGCAGCACTGGGTGATAGACAAGGAACGAAACTGAGTGGTTATAAACTAGAATGTACTTTAATATGAGGCCTATCGTAACCCACATAAATAAATAAACAGCACTTGTTAGATGTAATTTTTCAGGTCCTCAAGGTGGATGTTACTCAGATGATGGTATTCCGGGTTCTTGCACCATGTTGTTTAATGGGCTTGTCACACTGAAGATGGAGGCACCATATTCCTCCGAAACGTTGCAAAAACCCAGAACACCGTCATTTGGCTCACATCCGCCGTGAGAACTTGAAAAATTGTTTCATGTAAGTGACATTTATTTATTATTTCCATCGCTATTAACATTTTAAAAAGTGGTACCCTACAGCAGGGCTGTGGAGTCGGTACACAAAAGCTCCAACTCCGACTCCGACTCCTCGATTTTTAAAACTTCCGACTCCGACTACTAGATTTTTAAAACTTCCGACTCCGACTACTAGATTTTTAAAACTCAGACTCCGACTACTCGATTTTTAAAACTTCCGACTCCGACTCCTCGATTTTTAAAACTTCCGACTCCGACTACTCGATTTTTAAAACTTCCGACTCCGACTACTCGATTTTTAAAACTCAGACTCTGACTCCTTCACAAAAGCTCAATATGCATTAATAACGGTAAACCTATAAGACATTTCATCGCCACCACGTGAATCATCAGGCTACTGTTTTGACTTATAACCTATATTTAAGTATAAGTCTAATGGTTACTGTAGGTATCAGGGCTCTGGAGCTGGAGTATCTAGTTAAGATTTTGGACTGAGGTCGGAGTCGGAGTCGGTACATTTTTACCGACTCCGACTCCACCTAAAAATCCTTCCGACTCCGACTCCACCTAAAATTCCTTCCGACTCCGACTCCACGACTCTGACTCCGACTCCACAGCCCTGCCCTACAGAACCCACTACCTTAATTTTTAAACATTTTTCAGCATTTTAAACGAACAATATGGCTTAAAATTTCTGCCACTGC
Source organism: Coptotermes formosanus (assembly GCA_013340265.1). Classification (NCBI taxonomy): domain Eukaryota; kingdom Metazoa; phylum Arthropoda; class Insecta; order Blattodea; family Rhinotermitidae; genus Coptotermes; species Coptotermes formosanus. Next base: position 779,402 of record BLKM01000173.1, on the reverse strand, counting down.
TTGTAACTACGCAGGGTTGAAATATAAATATAAAATCATACACAGGGAAAACAATTTATATACTTATTCAAAGTTAGATATGGCAATGTCATAAGCTTACTTTTCCCTTTAAAACGAGGGAAGTAAGCTAGACATTTGCAGGTGGAGCCTAACAGAGTTCAATACAAATTCATATAAAAGAGGCAATGTATTAAACGCGAACAGTATTTAGGGCAGATGTCCAGTCACATCAGTTGATTAGTTTTGGAAGGGGAAAACGTGCGAAGTGGCGATTTTCCCTTCCCGCATTCAATTAGTAAAGCGCAAAAACAAATAACAGTTTAATTGTATTCGGAATGTTTTTTCTTTTGCCTACTCGACTAAAAAAAAGGGCCAGGATATCTCAGTCGGTACAGTGACTAGGCTATAGGCTGGACGACCGTGGTTCTGTGGCTCCGATTACAGAGAGTGGAAAGAGTCCAGGCTTTGACATCTGGGCCCAAAGATCCAAAAACCTAGTTACGCTACTGCCGATGGCACAACCGTATTTTTTGATCACAAAAATCCTTTTGTTATCAACATAGGTATGTCCTATTATTGGATTTGAATAAACAGACTTTTGCAGGTAATTTGTTACGACAGTCATGGAGGCACGGAAGTGTAGTCTTACTAAAAATGACATAAAATTAGTTTATGCTCACAAAGGGGGCATTTTTTTTCTAAGTGTCTCTGATTTAGTATAAAATGAAACCACAGGAAGGTATTCGCGAAAAATCCGTAGTTAGCTTCTTATTGCCGAATGGTAAATGGAAAATGATTGCAGCTGAAGAGTAACGCCTGGTGCGTACAAAAATTAAAAAAAAAACTCCAACAAACATTTTACGAAAGTTGTTTGTGTGTTAAAGTTTTGAAATATAGCGTTTGCAGATTACTCAAAACAACGTATGAAGGCAACGTAAATACAAAATCTAGCTACTTCAGTCCACGAAGCAAGTCCGTCCTGAAGAGTTAATATTACCTCAACCCCAATAAATGTAAAAAATTTTATGAGACCCGAATGTTTATTACTATGTTCAAAAGAGTATTCACGAATCTCTACATGAGCCAGATCAATCCAATCCACGCCCTTCTAAATTATTTCCTCAAGACCCATTTCAATACTATCTTCCCACATACACCAAATCTTCAGAGCGACGTTTTCCTTTTGGTTTATGTGATTAAAATTTTGTAAGCACTTACATTTCCTCATGCATGCAAAATACATGCACACGGAGCTGATTATAACAACAATACATGACGAAGTATTAAATTATGAAGTTCTCGTTTTAAATTTTCTCCACCCTCTTCTGATTACCTACTTCTTTTATTTTTTTGTGGCGCAACAGCCCAAATCGAGACTATGCCGCCTCTTTTTGAGGTTTCTAGACGACGCACACTTAGACACACGAAGCCGGTCGGACTCCTCTGAACGAGTGATCAGCCCGTCACGGAAGCCACTTCCTACACAACATAAGATACACACATCAAGATACGAACACGCATGAATTCAGTGGGATTCGAACCTGCTATCCCAGACACCTAGCGACCAGAGATATACGCCTTGTACTTCACGGTCACCGAGGTCGGCACCTAATTCCTAAGCGGTCTATACAGTTTCCTCAGCACCCACAATCTTTGGTTCTACCATAAGGTAAGAGACAAGTAGTACACCCAGGAAAGGTCTGCGACGTACCTGAAAGTAAATCACTTCCGTTTCCTCCCTGTATTCAAATGATCATTAGAAACTTCAACAGCCAAAAACCTATAAATGTAAAAAAAAATACTGATAGGTAAGTTTATTTTAGGTATCTATAATATCCATCCTATTAACCCTTTAAAGACGAAGCGTATCTGTTTTACAAGTATATAAGGACTCAGTGCGTACCGCGCTGTAAACACTCTCCACTTCGGTTATAAAAACCAATCTCTTAATGTTTTATAAGGCAAAAGTTGCTGTTTGTTCTGAGATCCGTACAAAACACATAAACGCAATGTGGGCACCACGTAGAATTTTTTAATGTTAAACTTGTTTGTATGTAAAGTTACCGCTACGCTTTAAAAGGTTAACTATCTTCTAGAGAAGAAGTTGAAGGAGTTTTTTAGTGATGTATGTCATTTGTAAGGTGGCAATTCTTTAACAGATGAAAGCACAGATAATCGGCAACATCCAGGCGGAGCACACGACGTCAGGCAATATATACAGACATTTTTACACATATTGCTTTCGTGTTTATGATGGCGAGGCTTTTCACAAGGGCGTGGCAGGCGTACAGGCTCCCTTCATCGCTACAGAGACTTTGAACTTGCTGTCACAGTTTATGTTGAACTCATCTTTAGTGGTTGATTTTCAGTAGCGAAAGACCTACGACAAAACTGGTTACTGAACAAGCGCTGAAACACTGGTGCGTTTTGGTAACATCTCCCTTTAAAGGAACCAAAGCGAATAAGGCCGACACACATGTTAACGTTCGTGCAACAGAACTGACGTTTATTTCCATCAAAATCTGTCACTAGACTCGAGCGACGTGTAAAAGTTCATTTAAGCCATAAATGAAATAACCATTAACCCTTTAAAGACGAAACGTATCTGTTTTATATAAGGATTCAGTGCGTACCGCGCTGTAAACACTCTCCACTTCGGTTATAAAAACCAATCTCTTAATGTTTTATAAGGCAAAAGTTGCTGTTTGTTCTGAGATCCGTACAAAACATATAAACGCAATGTGGGCACCACGTAGAATTTTTTAATGTTAAACCTGGTGGTATGTGACGTTACCGCCAGGCTTTAAAAGGTTAATCCACTGACTAATTCCATGGAGCAGAAGCCTTGAAATACAAGTGGGTTTAATCTAGCCAGACAGTATCGGCATTTTATGAAAACCGAAGGTTCAATTATCCCATCATAATAGCCTGCTACTGTTCCCTTACCCGAGCCAGACAAATCCACTCCACGCTCTTCCACCCGATTTCTTTTCTATCCATTTTAAATAATTAACACGCGAGGCCGTTGGCGGATTCATGTGGATCAGCCATTAAAGTATTCATCGTCAAAACGGCAGCAACCATTTTCTGGATTGTTCTATCTTCATGGGCTTTGGTCTGTCCATCTCTTCCTTGGTCGACTTAAGTTTCTTTGGCGATTGGAATGTATTCATACACTAACTTGGTACGGCGAGTCTCGTTCATTCTTAATATACTGTGTATCCACTTGCTGCTGTTTTCCGCATTAACCTTTTAAAGCCTAGCGGTAACTTTACACACCACCAGGTTTAACATTAAAAAATTCTACGTGGTGCCCACATTGCGCTTATGTGTTTTGTACGGATCTCAGAACAAACAGCAACTTTTGCCTTATAAAACATTAAGAGACTGGTTTTTATAACCGAAGTGGAGAGTGCTTACAGCGCGGTACGCACTGAGTCCTTATATGAAACAGATACGCTTCGTCTTTAAAGGGTTTATTGTATTTAAACCATATACATTCAATTTTCTTTTATTTCTTGATTTGTATTGTCATATCATGAACATTCTACAACTTAACTAAAACATTTAACTTCTGATGCTTCAGTTCTCCTCTCATGTTGTTTCCAGATCCCAAATCTCACACTCACAAGCGTGTGACATTAACAACGATTGAAGAAAATTACATTTCTGTGTAGCAGTAACCAGGTAAGTAGGCCTAATATCGGGAGTGCTAGACCCATGTGACACTAAAAATTCGTCAAAATCTATCCGAAGAAATCAACAGGCCATAGGCCTATACATGGCGAATCTAGATCATGTACAGTTGAACTCGGTTATAACGACATCGGTTAATGTAACACCTCGTCTATAGCGTCAGATATTCTGTGGTACCAATTAATTCCTTACTGTTAACCATAACATTATACTCCTCGGTTATAACGACACTCGTTTATAACGACACACGGTATCCAGTCCCCTTCATGACGGTATCATGCAGTTCGACCGTAGCTGATAACATATAAAGCTTTACAGAATATGTCATAGGATTACAAAATTCATATGAAACAAAGAGAATTTGACCATTTATAGCCTACATGTTGCTTGATGTACCAACAGGTTTAACATTCGAAAACTCTACATTCTGTCCACACTGTCTTTATGTATTTTGTGTTTATCTCAGAACAAACAGCGACTTTTGTCCTATATAACATAAACTGATTGGTTTTTATAAGTGACATGAAAAGCGTTTACTGTGCGGTACGAAATAGGTCTTTAACTAAAACGGTTTATGCTTTGTCTTTAAAGGTTAAACAAATGCACATAAATTTTCAATGAAACCCTGAAGTGCCTCTTAAAATCTTTCGTCGTGAATACACTTTTATAATAATTAACTGAATAATCGATGCTTGCACCTCAAAAAATACCTCTTTCAACATCTGCAAGGCAGGGAGCATTTTCTCATTTGCCATACTCATGAAACACCTGAAAGTACAGTTGTGCCTCTGTTTAACCCTTTAAAGACGAAGCATATCTGTTGTATATAAGGACTCAGTGCGTACCGCGCTGTAAACACTCTCCACTTCGGTTATAAAAACCAGTCTCTTAATGTTTTATAAGGCAAAAGTTGCTGTTTGTTCTGAAATCCGCACAAAACACATAAACGCAATGTGAGCACCATGCAGAATTTTTGAATGTTAAACCTGGTGGTATGTAAAGTTACCGCTAGGATATAAAAGGTTAATCAAACGCCGTGTCACGAAGATGTCCAGCAGTATACGGTAAAACCGACGCAGTGCTAGATGCCGTTCACAAAGGTTTTGACAAAATCTCTCAAAGGAATCATGGGATAGGAGCAAATACAATATTGAAAAGAATGTGTGCTACATATTTATGCTCTAATCAACCAGTGTCATAAGTGTCGTCATGTCTTATCAAAATCTGAACAGCGACTCTGCCCATAAACATAAAAAGTCATACGTAGCGTGCTCTAATAACACCCGTTCTGCTCAAGTAAACATACGTATTTCACATCTCAAGTTACGCTACCTAATCTTTCCTTATGCTCATCACACATAACTGCCATGCATGTGTATACAAACGCTTCTGTGCAAATTAAACTAATATATTTTTATATTTTCTAAAGACATAAATATTTTAAAAACGCCACATGGGATCCATCGTTGTCGTCATCGTCATAATAATAATAATCATTTTAGATGTTTTTTTACAAATAGAAAAGGAACTTGAATCTAAGCCAGTCTTGCCCAACACACGCAATTTTTGAGGCGATGAAGTGGCTACTAAATGAATTGTGCAGACTGAGTCTTTTTGGCATTTGAATTATCGACATTCACACGAAGCGATGAACCACTTCAAGGTTAAACAAGAACACCCTATACGAAGGTCATGTCCCCCCGCCTCTGACCTTGTTTCGGACAGAAAACTTTTAATCTCTTAAAGCCTAGGGGTAACTTTACATACGACCAGGTTTAACATTAAAAAATTCTACGTGGTGCCCACATTGCGTTTATGTGTTTTGTACGGATCTCAGAACAAACAGCAACTTTTGCCTTATAAAACATTAAGAGACTGGTTTTTATAACCGAAGTGGAGAGTGTTTACAGCGCGGTAAGCACTGAGTCCTTATATAAAACAGATAGGCTTCGTCTTTAAAGGGTTAAACAATGTCTTAAAAATTCGGCAGTGGGAACTCCTACCAAAATTCTCCCGGCAATACCAATTTTCGGCTTATTTTACACAAGGCCACACAACGTGTAGTCCCCCATATTCTATACACCGTTCCACGGATTTTATTGGCATTTTATTTTGAAGGTTTTCATAAAACCTTCGAGGGAAATTTAGTTTCTGAGACGCTGATCTATAATAAAGCCTATTTTACACCTGTGGAAATTCGTGCCGGAAATGTGAATATTGTGTGTTTCGTATACCTTAACGTTGCTGAGTCACGGGATGCGTGACAATATGACGTCATAACGCGAGAATAAATTTTAATTTATGGCTTGAGCACCGGCGAGAAGGTTCTACCGCGTATGACGTCATCTCTTTCTGGAAGCCAGTTCAAGGCGGTTTTTTCCCTCCTCCATGCTTTCTGTCCGACCTCGCTGAAAGCGTTGAATGATGGCGCTCCAAGGTGCACAAACATCTGCCGTGAACTGAGAAGACTTTTATGAAAACAGCTGCTGCGTAGCATAGGTATACCACGTTTGTGTGTATTTTCCATTACTGCAGACTGGGAACAAATCTACTTTGTTGATAAAAATCGTTATTTTTTATATATATATATTCTTCCCACAAAATGCTTTCAGCTGCATGGACAAAACAACGAAAAACTCTTCGAGATATCATCTTACTTAATGCATAGCTTTCCTGATATTATGGATTAAGTTTATTATTCTACCTACAAAAACTCTTTTACACGAATTCAGATGTTATCTATGTTACCACTTTCAATACAAAACAATATTTACGCAGAACGTATAAACAGGCGCATTTTATATAGCATTGAACCTAAGTATTCCACAAGCTCAGGCATAACTGTCGACTGTTATTTTTCATAAACGAAACAGCCTAAAAATGGAGGTAGCAGGTTCCTCCGGAAACGTCCGAAATAAACGGTGTCATTTTTAAAACTGTCCATACCGTGTACGCACTTGTTATACCCCACACGTATTACAACCAGCTTGAACACATATCGGCAGTTTTATGAAGTTCTTCCTATTGTACCTCAATATTATGTAAGATTTGGTTGTAATACATGTGATTACAAACGGGGTCACATCCCAGAAGGCAGAAATTTTCATACTGACTGCTGTAATGACATCAAATGTCGCGCTTGTTGATATTACCGCAGGTATTTCCTCTGGCACACTGAAATAGTTAATACACCGAGTGTTCCGCATAAAGCGAGCCGAATATAAGTATGTAAGTGTGTGGGTTATTTTGTATAATAATTGTATATTCACATACGCCCGATTATCGCCTGTTATAACGGTAGGTGCATTTTAATATTTCCGTCCACTCTACGGTACTGAACGGTATCAGGTTATACCTTCAGGCGCATTCTTGCGTCTGACAAACACTAGTCTCTCTCTTCGTAATTCTTTTGGTGTATATGAATGATTCTATTGAACAAAGTCCTTCCCGAGGACATGACAGCCACTCATCTGGTCAAGAAACTCCACGGCTACAATAACCAGATTGCGAACAGCATAATGGGTGAGGCAGTATACAAATATTACCAAGCCTTTCTAATTATCAAGGTGTCATAAGGTTTCACGGTTCACTGTTAAATGTAAAGTCGATTACACTCTAAGAAGAGCTTGGCCTTCACCATACCGATTTTCACAAAACTCACGCTTGCTTAAAAATACTTTCACAGAATCCCTGTATCGAACTTCAGCAAAGCCCAACGAAATTTTACTACTGGAAACTTGGTAGCAAATAGAAGGACAAACGGGCGGTAGCATGACTGTAAAGCTATACAGGCCCACAGTTCTGTCTTTCACATCAGGGGCAGATTAAGAACTTCATTCTGCGGAAATAAATGTGAATTTTAAAGTTGGAAATATGAACACCGCATTACATTTTACACCACAAATAAAGGGCTGCAGAATAATGAAGGAGAGTCAAGGTATTTTACACCCTACCTGAGTCGTCTGCAAGAATCAGACATTTAATTCTAAACACAGGGAAGTAAGAAAACATCCACGTTTAACCCTATCTTTTACACCAGAAATCAGAAAGCGAGAAATCCCCGAGCAGCATGCGATGATCCCTTCCCCAGGGTCTCCTTTACAATTCTTTCTTTAATAAATCGCTATAAAGTATCAAATCTAGGTAAGCACTGTCACTACGTTCTTTCAACATTCTTTTTTCAATTTCGTAGAAATAAGAATATCATTCATCCATTTTATACCAATTTATTACAGTGATATACCTGAAGGTCACTCCTTTCCTGATTGCATCAAAACCACAGAGTGTTGTAACATTAGCCCTTTAAAGACGAACCGTATCTATTTTACATAAGGGCTCAGTGCGTACCGCGCTGTAAACACTCTCCACTTCGGTTATAAAAACCAGTCTCTTAATGTTTTATAAGGCAGAAGTTGCTGTTTGTTCTGAGATCCGTACAAAACACATAAACGCAATGTGGGCACCACGTAGAATTTTTTAATGTTAAACCTGGCCGTATGTAAAGTTACCGCTAGGCTTTAAAGGGTTAGTAGCAAAGTGGTGGCTCTGTACAAAGCAATAATGAATATCCATATAAAAGCCCTTTTCCAGAGTCGTTTGCGGTTGAAGTCTGCGCTTAGATTTTCAACACAGCACTCTGTTCTTTATAAAAAGTAGCCGTTCAACAAGTGCAGTTCATTGTTCTCAAAATGTACCATATCCCAAAAGTGCAGACCTGTAATTCATACTGTTTGAAAAAATTTTTGTGTGGATGGAATCTGAATGTTATTTGACCATTCGAAGCATTAAGTTCAGCTGCATAATGCATTAAAGTGTCAGTTCATGCTTCTAATAAACTAGACACTTTCCTTTATAAAGGCAAACGTGCTATTTCAAGCATCCGACTGTTTGACCCCTGATGATGAGACTGATATATTGCCCCGAAATCTGGGTGACTAACTGCTAATGAACGCGGCGTAACATCCCAGAAGAGTGAAGATCTCAAAGACAAACCGGTTGTGGCCACCTGGAGGACTGTCGCTGCTTATTCTAAGGCCCCCAAGGTAGGAACACTACCATTGTGTAGGCAAGTTACGCCGATTCAAATACGGTGAAACTCTGTTAAGAAAATTTTGAAAATTCCAAGAAAATCCTACTTCTTAAGCGGGAAATTTCTTAAAAGGATAATTTTAATGAAATGGGAGAATTTGGTGCTTTTTTATCCTGACTTCTTAGGCGGGAAATTTTCTTACCCGGGTTTTTCTTAAGCGAGTTTCACTGTACTCAGAAAGGCGACACACTTAAGTTACCGCTGTGTTTGTACGTTTTACCGACAGACGCCGTCCTGAATCATACATGTGACTTTATTTCCTGCCCCACAGAAAACTAAAGTAGATAATTTAGAAGCTAATTCCTGCAACAGATGTTCAGGAAAATTATATTTACTTGGTGTGGGGTTTTAAAATCATGGTTGCTAATGGTTAAAGTCTACAGGGACATGATGCTGTGTCGATTGTATTTGTCGACATTTGGAAGGGCATTGCTGCCTCCAGCTTCAGATAGTCAAAAGCGTTTTTTGGAATTTTCTAAGGAGCAAGATTCTTTGAAACGTCTGTACCAAGTGACACGGCGTCTTATCCCGGCAGACTTTAATCTTTGAAATTGTCTTTGCTTATTATAAGCACAAACTAACACTCTCTGGGATAAATACTTACTTGTTTAACTTTATAAACTGCTTATTATAAGCACAAACTAACACTCTCTGGGATAAATACTTACTTGTTTAACTTTATAAACTAGGTTAAATACATGAAAACGGCTTCCATTAAAACTTTGATACGTCGAAGGCCATTCAGCGGTTTGTTGGTGGCCGTACCGCCCAGACATTAGACTACGCGCGTCAGTAAGACGTTAAAGAAGTTGCCGCACCTTTAAGGCGAGGTGGAGAACTGGTTTTGAGCTTCCATTCAGCAAAGAATCGACATTAACTTTCTTATTTATTATAATAGCAAGGTATTTATTCGAACCTTTAGCTTACATTACATGTCATTTAGTCTGCACGGATAACAAAGCCCTGTTTGGTCAGGAGATAACCGCACTGTATTCTGAATCAATTTTGCCTGACATTTTTGTCAGATTTTACACAAATTTCGATTTTTGACATATTTTAATAAAAGCCTGCAGTAGCAAGTTTCACTAAAATCCGTCCAGTGCGAGTCAAGCTAATACATGTATATGAATTGATGGACAGACGGACGGACAGAAGTGCCGAACGTAGTAGCCACTTTTCGCGACTTTGGCGAACGCGCCTAAAAATGCTATTACACTGAGAGGACGTTTTATAAGAAAGTAAAATATTAACACAGAGGCCTACCGAAACCCACTTTTAGTGTTCTGTCTGATGAAAATTAGTAGCTAAATGATAAAAATTATGATCACAAGACAGAGTGTGGAGACAGACAAAAATATAAGATGCATTGTCTATAAAACATACAGTTTACTTTATGTGCAACGAATTACAACATGGCTATAGAGTGAGGTTTCCAACCATGGCAGAAATATTTCATATACAGAAGATTCAGTGGGCATTATTCAGAGGGCCACAGAGTGGACTGTGAATATAAATAGCCCAGTCCGTAACAGCACTGACTTAGCGTTTGACGTCTGGGTCTCGATTCTCAGCGGAGGAAAGGATTTGTCCCATCTACACTACGGCCACCCCCAAATCTAGGACCAGTCCAGCTTCCTCCCTGATGAAAAGGGTCTGTGTACTCCAAATGGAACCAGCCAAGTCGTAAAATGACCACCAACCTAAATTTTTCACAGTGTAAGGAAGGGCGTAACACATCCACAAAGCTTCCAATGGTTATCTTGCTTACATAAATAGAGAAAATTTTATCTCAGATTTAAAAAGACTGCATTTGAAGAAGTTTCCTTTAATAGTAGTAAAATTCTATATTATTCGCTTTATTATAAAAAATACTTGACGCAGATTAAAGTCTTCTGAAATATGACGTAATAAGTAGTAGCGTGAATTAGTAAATTGTTACCGACGTTTCTACACAAATTGCTTCCACCATCTTGGAGATCTAAGTAGTGCAAATAACTCTTTTCGAACTATATAGACTCTGAAGAGGGAAGCAGTAGGTTTATCCGAAACACTGCTAACTCTTTGCTAAATAGCACTGTGTCATATGTAAAAAAAAATCTCGAATCTTGACCAATACAGCTGCCTGAACCTCAAACCGGGCACCATCATATGGTGAATATGACAAGAGACTAGCTTATTGCCTCTGTTTCACTTCAGAGTATTGCTGATTAAACGAACCAGCAGATTGCGTGCTAGAATTACGGGCGTTTTAAGGCCCATGGGGAGACATGACTGTCAGAACACTGTAGTTTTAAAATAAGGTTCATCTACTACCTCCACCTGTTCAATACTTGTTATCTGATGTAGCACCCACCCATATTCGTGTCCCAGGAGTTTTCATGCAAGCTGTCGTGTCAGGTTCAGTTGACCTTTACTGACCTAGTGAGGCGCAGCAGTATTCCAGCAATACCGTGTTTCTCCATACTCTATCTTTGGAGTGCGGGATATAAACTTATGGATGATTAACACAAAAAAGATTAAAGAACAAAACTGAGCAAGCAAATTCTAACTGAAATTCAGTACATTCATACGAAGGCTTTAGTATTTTATATGTACGGAATGTTGGATATGTTTTGAGTTTAGACATATAAAAAGTCTTTGTAGGTGTGCTAGCCAACGGGTCACTGAATCAAATCAACCTGCTTCGAAATTTTATTCCTCTGAAGACAAAAAATCTTCGCCCGAGAAATTAAGAATGGCGTTAAAACACAGTAAAGTACTCAGATTAAGAAAGGTGTTTAAGTTTGATCGCAATATCTTGTAATATTTAGAGAAAACAAAACAAGTAAGTATTACCCTGTAGCAGATTCTTCCTTAATAAGTGGACGTCGCAAGCCTTCAACACTCTTGACTCCTAGCCCACAGCCTTCAAACTAACACACTGTAAGCATTTCTCATCTCTATCACGTAAATAACAGTAATATCTATGGTTCCACATTTTATCAAAAAGAGCTAATTATGAAAATCCTATATTTGTAATTGTCTCCATTTTCACTTCACTTCCTCGCTCAGAATTACACCTGTTTCTTCACTGCTATATTCTGAACCACCTGCTATCTTTGTTCTTCCCCTAAAAATATCTTAGGTAGTCACAAACCGATAGACCATTGACACTGTAGCTAAAATCCCGTTCAGAGAAAGCTGAAGGTATTCCAGGTCGCCTATAGCTATTTCCCCAGCTACATTTTAATATCGAGCGGCCGGGATAGCCTAGTCGGTGTAGCGACTCGCTACGGGTTGGACGGTGTAGAGATCGAACCCCGCGGGATGTGAGATTTTCTGCACCTGTCCAGACTGACCCTTGGGCCCACACAGCCTCCTGTAAAATGGGTACCGGCTCTTTCCCGGGGGTACAGCGGTCGGGGTGTGAGGCTAGACACCTCACCCCCTACTCGTGCTGAGGCTAACGAAAGGGTACAGCTATACCTCTACTCCCCTTTCGGCGTTAATGAACTCTATCGGGTCTCCTTTACATTTACATTTTAAAATCATTCTCTTTTCCTCTTCTAGACCCCCCTGGATTTTTAACAAAGCTTTGTATGAATTTATTACTTCCCTAATTTTCCCAGATCTGTTCCAGATATTTTTATTTCCTTTAATATCAGCTGCGGAGCAAAGACGAACTTCCTCATTATATTGATTTGTCCAGCCCTTCGTTATTTCCTCTGTCTTGATTCCAAGCATTTTCATTTTTAAAAGTTTTCATTTTAAGCGTCTTCCCCTGAATGAAGAACCATAATGTGTCAAGTACAGTGGGGAGAATGTGGCTCATAGGGAGTCATGTAACAAATCAAAAAATCATCACTGTTCTAATTAAATTGGGATTCTCTTAATTTTATGAAACCAAAGTGACAAGTGCCTTCTCAGTAGCGAATGTACTGACGCCAATATCAAATAGTATCGTTCTACACACTTGACCTCTTATGACATTCCCACCGAAAAAACTCAAAGTTTTCAATATTACAAGGCAGAATTTAATGAATAACCGTTTAAAAATCACATTCTATTTTCCGTCCCCACCTATACAATTTGTACTGATTTCTATTCAAATATTAATGACAACATTTAAACACAACGCGAAGTGTTGTACGATTGTATAGAAAGAAAGTGAGTGACAATATAAAAGAAAAATTCCTTTTTTGGACACCTGTATATTTCATAATATCCTCTTGACGTCCTTCCATTGATATAGGAAAAACAAATTAAATTGCATTTTAATAATTATGCAGCTTAGTAATTTATATTTCTTCGCAGTTTTTACCATAGTAATATTCCAAGTACCGGAAAATTACCACACAAAAATTCAGTGCTTTTTCTTTGTTGCTTTGTTTCCAGCTTAATAAAAAAAGGTTACAAAATTTTAAACATATTCATGGTGTACCTTCGCCTCTAGTGTCTTAACATACAACTGCAGTTATTCATTTTCTATTAATATCAGACCGAATATTAAAAGTAGATGTCACGGGACGGCCATCATTCTATACAGTTTGTACATAAATACCAGTTATGAAAGTTCTGTAACTTTAGAAGGTCAGTTGTTACAGAACATGTCATGACACTGTAACAAGTGGCCCTAGTACCTGTACCATACGGTTGCCATGTCAGTATTAAAGGCAGAATATTAACCCTTTAAAGACGAAGCGTATCTGTTTTATATAAGGACTCAGTGCGTACCGCGCTGTAAACACTCTCCACTTCGGTTATAAAAACCAGTCTCTTAATGTTTTATAAGGCAAAAGTTGCTGTTTGTTCTGAGATCCGTACAAAACACATAAACGCAATGTGGGCACCACGTAGAATTTTTTAATGTTAAACCTGGTCGCATGTAAAGTTACCGCTAGGCTTTAAAAGGTTAAACCAGAAAGACAGTGTCACATGGCATGCTGTTTATACCCAGTTTATTAATAATCCTTCGATTGGACGCGAAGTTATTAAGGGCTGGGATACGCGAAAATGAGGTCTAGCGATTGAAATCTGTGAAAAAGAGGCATAAAACCACAGTGTTAATTAAAGTAGGTGTACCAGAAATTCTGGTTCAGTGCAAAAGATTTCATAATTTTTGAAAACTTGATCTTTATTGACAACTTGGTCGATTCAAACATGAAAGTGTCAAGGCAGTTTTTGCGCACGCACATGCACTGTTTGTTGGTGACCTGCGGACAGGATGAACCTCCGAGTTGCCATGGTAACCTTTCCCTAGCCCTAGCTTTTAGCTTGACCACACTGTTGCAGGCAAGAAACTGTCAGTAAATGGAAATTTAATGAAACCACTAGGCCTAGCGGGTGCAAGGCGGAAGCAAGTTAAGTGGAAATAAATTGGTATATAATCTCATGATTCTATTGCGATGTAATGTAGGGGACAGTCCCTGAGACTGGGCTTGAACGTAAAAAAGAGATCGCTGCAGTTCCAATATTTTGCCTTCCTCTGCACCAAACACAGTGAAACATAACACTTTAAATGCAAAACGTTTGTCTTCAGCCCTTCAGAAATCTAAATTCTAGCCTCCTTTCCTTCCTAGAGAGGAAAGAGACGCTTACAAGAATAGCATACTGTCCGTGTGTGTGTGTGTGTGTGTGTGTGTGTGTGTGTGTCTGTGCATGTGTATACGCACGTATGTAGTACGTATGTATATATGTATGTATGTATGTATGTATGTATGTATGTATGTATGTATGTATGTATGTATGTATGTGTGTGTGTATGTATGTATGTATGTGTGTGTGTATGTATGTATATACGTATGTGTGTATGTGTATGTATATATGTATGTATGTACGTAAGTGGTACGTATGTATGTACGTACGTAAGTGGTACGTATGTATGTATGTACGTATGTGTGTGTACGTAAATATGTATATATGTACGTACGTATTTATGTTTGTCGCTTTGTTCCCATATACCCCTATTTAACCTTTCGAAACAATTTCACAAAATCCTCCTCTACGGCACAGTCGCACTGGATACAGTGAAAAGGATATGGATTTCTTTACACCTCACGAGTCCATGCTTAAAGTGGCTGACAAGTCGGAAGTGGCTCAGCTATAGTGATACAGTGTATATCGGCCCTATTTTGTAAAAGGGAAGCAATTCAGTGTGGCTCAAAGTGGCAGTTAGTCCCTTTTTTAAAACAGGGGCGATATATTCAACACACCTTTCTTCGCCTAAAACAAAGAAAGCTAAATAAACCACAGAATTGTTTATTGTTATCGACAAACACAAGGGAATCATTAACATTATGTTCTCAATTAAGCATGCTGTATTCGCTGTAAATATACTTGCAAGACCGAGAAGCACTCTGTACCCTTATACGAAAATGACCCTTACGTAAGTTGTTTGTTGCAAAGGGAGTTGGATGGAGTGTGTTCGTGATCATATCCAACTACGGGTATTGATGCTATCTGTGTTGAAAACTCGAGTTCTGCGTCTATTATTACGGCAGACATACAGGCATGACCAGCCGGCTCCTTGCCACAGCTGTGGCTTCTTTTTTTTGGCTGGACTCTATTAAACACTTTTATGTTTATCCCACATGTAAATTACGCCTGATGAAAACGCGTAGCACATAAATACGGTGTCTATTATCGTGCATACAAAAACCACAGAACAGCGTGAAGCTGCATGTTCCTCTTGGCAAAGAACACTATGCTGTCAGATACAACAAGCAGTTAAACAGAGTGTAGCTGGCTGGTACATAACAGAACTGGATACAGCGCGGAATAATAAACAACATTGCACTACGCCCAGTGAAGTTCATGATCACCGTGAGCGCACAAAATGACATCACTTAACCTAAATATTTGTGGCCGTACATGAAGCATCTTCGTCACATTCATTCTCAAGGATATTCACAGTTCTTGTTCTCCAATTTAGCACCACTGATCGAAATTTGCGACATACCACGGGTGAGATTTCTGAACCACAAAAGCACCTTGCAAGCTTTAAGGTTCATTTGGTAACAGACGCTCTTTCTCTGGGGATAAGGCGGGTGAAGCATGAGGCTGACCAACCACCTACACCCAGTTCCAAGGTTAAGAATGAATGGACCTATAAAGTCACTCCCATATATGTCCTTATGGCGTGTATACAGACAAAGTTACCTTTTTTTGCACATAGTAAATATGGAATACAATTTAAATTTTTTTTCGGAAGGTTCCCTGTACATACTCTGATTGCACATCAGAGATCATATTTCTGTTCATGTTAGTAACACCAACACTATAATTGTAGTAGCGTCATTACCACCCCCCTTCCCCGGAAATAATATGGTTTAGGTCCCACGAAAGTGGCATATCGGTTGCTTACGTCCGTCTGAATAATAAATTACAAAATAGTCGATATAAACAGGACTGAATAACGGGACAGCCTTTTAGGTTCTCTCTCCTACTGTGTTAAGACCTCTGACTTCTATAAACAGCACTAAAAATATGCATCGTAGTGAAGTACTCCAACATCGAAGAAGAATGAAATGGGCGGAGCATGTAGCACGTATGGGAGACAGGAGAAGTAACACAGGGTTTTGATGGGGAGACCTGAGGGAAGACGACCACTTGGAAGACTTAGGCGTAGATGGGAGGATCTTAAAGTAGTGGGATGGGAGGCACGGACTCTATTGATCTGGCTCAAGATAGGGATAGGTAGTGGCGCTTATGCATGCAGTAATGAACCTTCGGGTTTTATAAATTGAAGGGGAATTTCTTGAATAGCTGAGGACTTGTTAGCTTCTCAGGAACGACCTGCTCAATGGAGTTAGCTAGTTACTTCCTCAAGTGTCGAAAATTATGGAATTCCTGTACATTTTCCACTATGATTTTTGAAAAACATGTAGAAAGTGTACACCAGGTATAAGGTATCTTGCACATGAGCGATTTGCCAATTTGCACGCCTCATTAACCCTTTAAAGACGAAGCGTGTCTGTTTTATATAAGGACTCAGTGCGTACCGCGCTGTAAACACTCTCCACTTCGGCTATAAAAACCAATCTCTTAATGTTTTATAAGGCAAAAGTTGCTGTTTGTTCTGAGATCCGTACAAAACACATAAACGCAATGTGGGCACCACGTAGAATTTTTTAATGTTAAACCTGGTGGTACGTAAAGTTACCGCTAGGCTTTAAAAGGTTAATCACGCTGCTCATTTCTTACGGGTACAAACATATCGTAACGAATGTAATGGGATGTCATACTGCGTTGTAAAACGTTATTTCATTTACATATATTTCACTTTCATGTGAAGTGAGAAGGAGTTGTGTCAAGGCTGCACTAAAACTGAATTTAAGTATTGATATGTATCTTCCTACCGAAATATCCGTCCGTCCATTTGTATAATAAAAAACGCGTGGAGACAAATGTCCAGTTTGTGAATAGCAGGAACAAAGCTCCTTACAAACACGAATAATGTCAACTGCAGTTTATGTTATTCCTCGTGATGTATCACTAGATATAACATTAAAATTATTCTAAGGTCTGTCCACAGATTGCATTTGCGTGTTGCGTACAGTTCTCAGAACAAAAGAGCACCCTTTTCCTTATACAACATCAACTGAATAGTTTCTGTAACCAAGACGGGTAGTGTTTACTGCGCGGTACGACTAAGTATTTAAATAAAATCAGACTGCTCGATTAAAGTCTGCGTCTGGAAGGTCCTGCGGCCTGTCACTTCGACAGAAGTTTTCTTGGTTTTCTTCTGTCTTCTGAAGTTCCAAGTTCCTACCTCATGCTTCTCACACAGACTTCCCGTTTTAAAGTCATTGCTTTGAAGAGCAACGAATTATTTCTTGTTATTAACTTTTGCAGTATCAACTAAATCAGAGTCCTGGAGCCCCTGTTTCAAGCCAATACTCTTCACGATTGTAATGTCTTAAAATTTCATACTCCTTCTATCAGAAGGACGAGCGGAGCGAAGTCTGTAAACCTTCTGGCAATATGATGCTGCCTTTCTCCTTTGTGTGCTCTTCTATTGTACCTTAAGACACTGTCTCTGCTTACAGTCCTTAAAGCGTCAATCAACCTGAATAAGGGACGGCTTTCATAAGGACCTGTGGTGAGACGGTACAGTGTCACTTCCGGCACAGCACGCTGTAGTTTGCAAACACGACCCTCACTTGCAGTCTTTACGCTTTGTGGACCACTCTCTAATAAGGCTTCAGAGTACCTTTGCAATATCTGTCTGTCTTTTTGTCCGTCCGTCCGTCCGTCCGAGTGGTACAACTCAGCACCCACTGGTTGGATTTTCATTATATATGATATTTGAATATTTTCGGAAATCTGCCAAGAAAATGAAAAGTTTCATTAAAATCTGACAAGAATTACGGGCACTTTGTATATACACGAAGACCTATGTAAATTTATAATAGTATACCGCTGAATTCTTCTTAGAATGAAAAATGCTTCAGACAAGATTTCTAGCAAAAATCAAAATATATTTTATGACCAATAAATTTTCTTCCGACAGTCGTGACTTTTATGAGGTCTATAGAATAATACGGTAGAGACAGCCAGGCCACAGATGGCAATATAATAAGGCGCACGCGCTTTGTGCATGCCGGATAACTAAGGCTACAGACACACACTCAGAATATCTAGTACGTATTGATTTCCCACGGCAAGAATGGTTACGCGAACGCGCCTGAATATTACATTATGCGTGTATGCCCTGTCTTATTTAGCACTAATCATAGCGAGATACTGTAGGGATCTAGATGTGTCTTTGGAGTGAACTCCAGTTCGAATCTCAGCTTCCTTGAGTGTTAACTTTCAAAAGCCGCAATTGTTTCCTTCTAAATCCTTACACCTCCGACTTTTCCTTATGTTACAATTTAATTCGGTTATATAATTTCAGAATTTTAACGGCGGCCTAAGAAGCAATCTCAAACGCTAATACCTTAAAGGTCACCTAAACTGTATAATTTTCCTTGCTGAAAAGCGCTTTCCAAACACCAAGGCTTATTTGGGTAAAAGAAATAAGTTTGTGACAATCGCACATAATTGCTTTCTGAAACATGAACTAGATACGGCAGTCATGCATAAAAATCTATACACCCGCCTAAATTTGGCGAACCTAATCAAATTCAGCGTGGAAGGAATAATGTAGCGCTTTCATCAAATTTTCATTTTGGCATCAAACGGATATAAAAAGAGTCGTTATGCCAGGACGTCAAAATGCAGGAAGGAACTTTGCGTTCTTGGAATGAAATCGCACATGGCAATGGGACTGGCCAAGATGAGACTGTCTGTCAATGTTGTTTCGGGGCGTGATTGGCTGAGCGCAGTTACAAGGCATCATAAAAGTGCGAGGAGCGGATTGTATTCATTAACAAGAGCAGGGTCAAAAATGCTTGCTTGTTTCCTTCCTTCCAAAATCTTCACGGTTTCGCAGTGTGAATTTACTGCTCGGCAGAACATGAGTAAACTTCATGACTTGTTTAAATCGCCAGACATACCAAACTGACTTCAAACGATACACACCGTGCACATTCTTCGGGTTCCTAAGTTTTTTATGTACTTCCGGAAGCAAGACATACTGCGAAGAGTTTAAAAATGCTCTGCTCTTTAAATTAATGCTTTCACATACGTAATAATAAAGAATAAATTATATACAATAAATATAAGAATTAGCCATCTGGGACTAATTCTTTGAATAAGTTTCATTACCATACCTACAGGTTGTCTCACAACTGTCAAATAACCCCTAACTTGTGCATACGTAATACATGTAAAATTTTAACACACAAAACCGGCATATCTAAAATCGTTATACAAGCACGATGGCTTTCGTCTAAATATTTACTGTGTTAATGGCGCATATTCTCTCTGAAAATTTAAGTGTATGTTCATGTTTCATGTTTCGGAATTATAAAGGACACTAGAGCAATAGGCATTTTATTTCTAGGGTTCAAATTGCGAATATTTGTTCGTTCCATCCGGCATTTACATAAGAATATTAGAGACACAATAACGAATTGCTATTAGATCGTAATTTGAGAAATAATTCCGCTAGCAAAGTAAGTGAATGTTGAATTCACGAAGTACTGAAAACTCATTACATTTTACTACCACTCACAATACTAAATCACATAACATAATAGTCTATTAAAAACATAACTCCTTGCCCAAATTTAAAATTGGACTTTACTCTTACTCACTTGTGGGAATGTAAATCTAAATTCAATATCATAAATCATATTGCACATTGCAAGTCATGTATAATAACAAGAATCTGACTCCCTAATATCGGCGCTACTTGCAACCGTTGTTTAGGTAGCATTTTACGAAGATTCAACTCAAAATTTGCACAGCAAATAGCAGAATTTTTCGGTTCAAGCAGCATTTTATCAATCAATTCTTTCTTCTTTTTTTGTGATTTGCTGTCAGTACAGTCAGCAATAATTCTGACGTTTTTTCACACTAAGCATTTCAAACCATTGTTTGGAACAGCCACAATTATCTAATTAATATTTCCCTATTGTACAACAAAATTTATCATGCTCACGGATCTACACACATCCGTCTGTCCGTCTGTCTGCCAGTCATACTCTGTATTTCGGATACTAATAATCATAGCGGGAAGTGTAAACAAAAGGGGTCTTAGTTTTAGAAAGAAGAACTCGACACTTGTTAAAATTACACGCGCCACTGCGGGTGCGCACCGGGAGGGGGGGGGGGGCTGATCCTGAAATTGTATATAATTTATATTTGATTTTAAGGACTATGTTATAAGAATCATGCTGTAAGTACAACATAGCACTGTCTGCAACTGCATTTATATACATACGAATATAATTAAATGTTCCATGACTCAATAACAGCGTCCTATTTTTTTTAATTTTGTTAATTTATTTTTCAAAATTCTAATGTACTAGTCATCAGCCGATTTCAGTGGCTGATTTCGGATGAAGGGGAAATCACGTAAAACTTCTGATATCGTAATGTCTACAAAATGTTTTTTACATTTCGGTTTTGGGGGGCTTGGGCGTGCTGCAATCCGGCAGCCTCCCCCTTGGGTGCGCCAATACATACGAAGAAACCACGCTGAATTTCACTGTTATTTACAAAGAATGTATATAAATCAATTTTCTAAAAACTGCAGTCCAAGAGATAACCTTTAGCAATCTACAGGATTCATAATCTTTAAGATGTCACTACTCACAAAAGTATGGCAAGGAAGCGTGGACAAGAAAGATCAAACACAAATGCAGAATCACATGAGTAGGAATGAAAAGCACGAGAAGTACAGTAATAAATATATACGGAAAAACTGCAACAAAGCTAACACATTTTCGATGCACTCAACACCAAATCCGTAGTGACCCAAACTTTTGGAATAAATAAGGATTTGCCAGTGTGAAAGAATGTAGAAACATGACCCCTCCCCCCAGTCGGAAAAAATCAAGACGTTGATAAATTCCTTTGCAGTTTGATGACTATAAATACTACTTGTAAAATTTCACGTGAAATTGTTTAATTTCCAATTATAAACAAATGCTAACTGTGGCAAATAGGATCGTTGCGGACAGACTTCTAGCATGTGCCCGCGGTCCCCAGACTATTGACTCACCTGAAGACTGGAAAGCAGCCACTACTTCATCTTCATTGTGGACTCACAATGGCGGGCAATGGGCGCGGTCGGTTCTGACACACCACCATGGCACATGTTTACAGCAAGCCGGGCGGCATAAGTGGAGGGATCTAGCTACATCCACGTGCTAGTGATCAGATACTGTGTGGTGTAGCAGTGTGGGCACTTGTTGGATCGGGGACGTCAATCTCACTGAACCCTCATGGTACCTGCTAGCGACTGGAGTCACAAGAGCTGTGCCAGCCACCTGCCAGCCGTCCTGCCTTCCTCACTCATGCGCGTAACGTAACACCGACGGTAAACGAAACCGACTCTGTTCGAATCCCCGTCTACTGCGGTTTTACTCAGTTTTCCACAGGCCACAACTGCTTCTCCCACGCATCTCGCCTTTCGTATCATTCTAGAGTTGAACGCAAAGGAACAAAACACGAGCCGCTTCGACAGGTTTAATTAATTAATTAATTAATTAATTATTTATTTATTTATTTCTCTTTGTATTCTATCGCTCTATAAGCAGCTGAAAAACCTGCTGGAGATAGAACCAGTCAATATACGTAGCAGATTAACACAATTATGCAAAAAATGGAAATGTTTGTAAGTTAATCAGCGATTATTTGGACACAATTGCTAACTTTCATATTGCAGCTCCGTGTGCCTTCTTTTTGTTGCAATATGACGAATACTGTGAACGTATGGAGCCTCTTAAGCATCTAAGATTATCTGCAACATCGGCGAGTTTTCTCATCACAAAATATTTTCATAAGCTACTAGAGGCAGGATGCAAAGAATTATACGTCTTCAACGTGACATCGCATCATGGATTAAGAAATAAAGAAAACAATTTGCTCGTTGAGGAAAAAAGATCGTGTACACAGCGCATCATAAAAAATATACTCTATTTTTGTGTCGTAAACAAACCTGGAAACCTGCACGCAAGCCTACTATCCCTATTTTGTAAAAAGGGGATAACTGCCACTTTGAGATAACTGAGTGGTGTGTAGCAAATCATTGAACCAATGGACCTCTATGATATGTAAAAAATGACAACTCCATCTGCAAGAGCAACCAAGGCAGCTGGGGAGACATCCCCCCTCTCAAAACATTTGTCACACGCGAAATGGAGCCATCTTGTTCCTTCTCCTGTACTTGTAAAAGCTGATATTTTGTGAGTCGTCCCGTTTTACAAAATAGGAGCGATATGAATATACAATAAGAATTGTGAGTTCTATAAGGATAGACACACATGCGAATATACTTTAGCCCTGTAGAGATGAAATTAACTTGAATTATATTTAAAGACTCATTTCATACCGTGCAGTAAACAGAAAACCGTTTCTGTTATAAGAGACAAATAAGTTATGCTGCATACAGAGATATTCATTTTTCGTTCCGGAATTCACGAAAAACACATCAATGCACTCTGTGGGCAGAATGTAGAATTTTAATGTTAAACCACGAGACACATAAAGTAAAACTTGGTTTCAAAGGGCCAATGGAAAAGTGCACTCATATCCTCTGGAGAGATCAGCGGCAACAGAGTGGATATAGCGACTAGTCTACGGGCTGGACGGTCCGCAATTCGAATCCCGGCAAGAAAAAAATATTTCTCTTCTCAAAATGATCCAGGCCGGTTCTGGAGCCCCCCACAGCCTCCTATACAATGGGAATTAGGCTTCTTTTCTGGGGGAAAAACTGCTAGCGGCGTGACGGTAATCACTACGCTGAGGTTAAGGATGAGTGGCGCTACACTTCTACTCCCCTATACGCCTTCATGACGTACACAAGGACAACTTTACCTTCCCCTCTACATTCTGAAAAACTCTTCTACCTCTAGGATCAAGATCGACATGGGGAATGACCATGACTTATGGGCATTGCCCATGTAGACCCCCCTTAAAGGTGAAGGACCGTGTTTCTGAAAGGCTGGATTTTAAATTTCCATGGACGAGGCAATCGCCCAGCAGGATTTGTGTGCGACTAATGATCCTGAAAATTTCAACTTTTACATAAATTCTAGTGAAATAATTTGCTATTACTTACACGCTACCTTTCTCAAAATCAGCTTCCCCGATTTCTTACAGCAAATTTTGTCCTCAGTTCACTGTAAACCAAATCCTTCGATGTGAAATATACCCAACTTTGTTCCAACATAAATTCTTCTCACGATCAGGTTACAACGTTTACTCACCTACAGTTACTAAAGGAAGTTAAGAATATACGGAGCTGTGCGTTTGTCAGTGAGGCGTGATACGGTGATTAATATGCAGGTGTTTTAAGGTAGGGGTTTTTTTTAATATTTTAAGAGCTGAAAACTTTCTTCCCTGAAAGCACTCAAAATGTTTAACAAATTCCTATGTATGTGTGAAGGAAGTACTGAAGTTTATGTAGTGATATCACATGTCGCTATCCACAGGACATCACGGGAATAAGAAGGTGGAAGGATCGACCAAATGGTTTCGGTCCCGGACTGTAGAGGAATGAATAATTGTGAGAGCTGGGATGAGAAGAAAGGGACGTGCAAGAGACAAATTATTAGAAATTCCGTTCCGCGAAAAAGAGCACCCTGAATGTAGTTATAATAATGAAATCCATGGCGCAGAATCCTTCTTCAGAAGATAATATATCCTCAGTCACACTCCGCATATTTTCCTTAAGCCGAAAGTTCATTTCTGTCGGCACAACAGACGGCTACTTTTCCTTGCCCGCAGCCAGATGAATCCGGTTCACACCATCCTATACTATTTTCCTAAGATCCATTTTAATATTATCCTTCCACTTAAGTGTAGGTATTTCAAGTGGATCTTTTACTTTTCCCAACAAAATCCTTTATCCATTCTCTTCTTACCCACACTGCCACATTCCGCGCCGAGTTCTTCAACCTCTACTGATTCTACGCCACTCTTTTCCCATCTGGCCTACTTACTCCCACTGCAACCCAAAAGTAGCTACGAAGCACTTGATTTTGATGTTCACTGCACACTTACTTTTCGGGACACTGCATAACAACATCAACACACCTCACTTGACAAACCACATGTCAAGTATATGGACCGGTTTCTGTTTTTCTCTGTATTACTTTAAATTTTTTGACATGTATTATTTAACTCCTTCTTCTTCCATTTATAACGTCCTTAACGTTATTAACGTCCCTTCCGTTTTCTTTATTTCTCCTGTCTTTCCAACGTTCTTCCTTTCAGAATTCATTTTCCTCTTCATACTTTCTCGCAATCTGGTTCTCTCCGCAACTGTCTTCCCCTTCAAAATCTAATTAATTTCTGTACTCCTCTTGTATCCTTTCTTTTTCAACTGGCCAAGCCACTGTGGCCCTTCTCTTATAAAAACATTAACCACTACTGGATTTCAATTTATTCTCGAGCAAATAAATTTGTAATTTTACTCGCAATATTTCTTCCTCAATATCTCCCAGAAAGGTCACATATTCTGCTATTTCTCATTGCAAGGAGGCTTGTGTTTGGAGCTAAATCTCACAATCGGATTAATATCTACTTTATACAGAATGTTCCACTTAAGTGTTTTAAGTGGAACATCCTGTATATCGCTACTTTGCAATGTTTTGAAACCTCTGCGTTCCACAACATTCTATTTACACTTTCACGGCATTTAGAATTACCAGGCCTCCCTTACATGAAGTATCCATATTGCTGCAGCATATAATTTAAAACAGTCTTTGTAAACCAGATTCTTACAGTGGTCAGAACTGCACAGTGAGCTATAGGAGAAAAGAAAGAATCGAGAATCTTAACATTTTGTACGTTAAAAATATGAAACATTTATGTATGTATTTTCTGGGAAATAATAACACGGCGACTGGCCAAATAATCTGATCTGTTAATACTTGGTGATACCGATGTGTCAAATGTGTGTAATGGTACAACATACATTCGCTGGTACTATAATATGAAAGTACGAATATATTAAAGAGAAAACAGACGTACAGGCCCATCGCAGTGTCGTTATCTCTACTTTCCTGCATCCCAAATAATTTTACACCGTCATTAACAAACTAACTCCACAACAGGGGTTCTTCTTGTCGTATTTACCCAGATGGTCAAGAAACTCCCTGGTTGTACAGAACTACAACGCCGGTCCGCTTACAAAATTATTCCATTGTAACGTGTTCTAAGCTACATAACGTTCCTCACAATATGGAACCAAATTTAACACCCACACAAGACAGCAGGAATAATTATATACTTTTATATATATACACAATACATCGATAGTTTTCAATACAAATATTGTGTGTTAAATATATTTATACAGGGCTGAATAAATTCACATTATAGATGCACCAACACGATATTCTGTCCGACATACAATATTTCGTTATATATTCACCCACCAGCATCGCTATTTATGGATACTAAGCTTAGTAACTAAGCTAACTAAGTTTATAATTTTGGCACTTATGCGTTTCTCATGTCAAGTGTAATAAATGAAAACATGAAACAAGATCCTGCCTGTCCTCATGTTATATATCAGGAACCAATTAGCACAAGTAGGTCAACCTCGGTATCGAGAATCTATAAAGTTGTCGGTGAAATTAATTTTGGTGCTAGCCGGTCTACTTAGCATATTTTACATAAATCTCACTTCAAATTTCCCCAAAACAGTTGGTATGGTACATACACGTGTCTTTGAAATATCTGAAGTTTATGGCTGAAATATGTTTATGTGTTCACGTGTATGTAACAACGGTTCGCAGTACCAGCACTTCTTTTGACGAAGAAAATGTGAAACAATTAAGAAGTATAAACAAAGGTTACCTATTGACTCTGCTGAAGTTTATAACACACTGTTGCGTCGCAATAAATTATCAAAGGTTCGGTTGTATTTATTGCCTCTATTCTGAAAACGAAGGGCAGTAAATCTCGTGCAACGCAACACAAATATTCAGCAGTAAATAAATTGTCATATAAAATTCTTTAACAGGCATGCGACTTAAGAAATGGCGCGATCGTTACTGATGAATGTTCGCGTTAAAGAGATTAAAGGTTAGTGAAATATAGCTAAGAAATCAAGTAACTGTTGAATGCCACAGGGCAAATATCTAAAGTAAAGAGTCACATCATTGTAACTAAAATAAACACGTAGGCCTGCATCTATTGCATAAATGTATTCACATATTGGAGATAAAATCTATTCTTAAAATTCAATAAACAGTACAGTCTGTATTTTAAAGGTGCAAACTCCATTTCTTTAATATAACCCTACAGAGTATTTTATACGGAAGTTGGTAATCTCAAACAGGGGCTAGTCTACGTTTTTGCCATTGTTACATACCAATCCCTTACACGACGAGCAACTTTTCGGTAAAATTAGACCTTGTGCGTCATGTAACGCATGTGTTCTGTTTATATTGCTGTCACGTACAGAAGTCATGTTCACTCACCATCATTGCAGAGTCTCAGCACGAAATGTTCTTATTCATACCGTGCATTTTCTTATGATTATTACGCCAATCAACTAATGCACTGGATGCAAGATACATTCAAGGGCTATTATAAAACTCCCACATGTTTCGGCACCGAGATACCATTATCAGGGGGCGGTCAGTATGAAGGAATGTAGTCTCAACACACCAATCTAGTTAGTTCATTTATGCTGAATGGCTCTCTGATGAGGGCACCTCGGTGCCGAAACATGTAGGAGTTTTAGAATAGCTCTTGGATGTATTTTATTCAGTGCATAATTTGACTGGTTTACAGCTCTTTTTTCCCCCATGGCGCACGGCCCCTATTGGGCCACGGCCTCCTCATTATCGAGGCTTCACGATTACACGCATTTAGACACCCAACACTGGGTATGACTCCTCTGGACAGGCGATCAGTGCGACGCAGAGACCTCTACGTACACAACACAAAACACCCAGAACAGACAGATACCCATGCGCCCGGCGGGATTCAAACCCGCAATCCCCATCAAGCGAGCGGCCACAGACCCACGCCTTGGACAGCGCGGCCACCAGGAGTGGCAATTATATCTCAGTACCAAATCTAAATATAGCCCCTGGACAGCTTCATAAACGAAACATGTGAACATGTAAGTAGGCACACATTCTCCATTATGTACTAATTTCATGGAATTTGAACAAATGCATACTTTCACCAGATCACATTAGCTTTGGAAATAATATCTTTATACGATGCTTCACGTAATAGAAGACCGCCATTTAGTGCCAGAGTTAAGAACGCATAGAACTGCACCTCAAAATTCCTAAACGCTTCCATTGCATGGAGTTTGGCTAACAACAGGGGTAACTTCAATTACCGCCACTAACTTCATCCATACGAATGGTTTAATGTTCACCAATCACAGTCAACTTGAATTATAGAACAGGGGTGAAAAAAATATAGCAGCCACCTCAAAATTCTAGGCGCCTGACTGGGGAAGTAAAACAATTTTTAGGTTTCCTATCCCGCTATGCGTATCTATAACCACCTCTAGTCTGTACCGACAAGTTCAACACATCATCTTGTTTCCCAGCTTTTATTAGTATTACTACACGTTTCCGGGGAACGCGGTGGCGCAGGTGGTTGAGGCACTGCGGAAGGTCGCGGGTTCGATTCCCGATGATGTAATTGGAATTTTTCATTGACATAATCCTTCCGGCCGCACTATGGCCCTGGAGTCAACTCAGCCTCTAACAGAAATGAGTACCAGCCGGTAAAGACGGCCGGTGCGTAGGGCTGACAACCTTACCAGTTTCATGTGTGTATATATATAAATCGGAGGTCGCAACGCTTTATTGATCTATATATGCACCTAAATCCCTGTCCCAAATACAAAATACATAAGGTTTATTATTTCAATAGGAAATAATAAACCACACTGTATATTTATAATTTTTATACTTTTATATATTTTAGGAAAATTTTATCGTAATGTAATCTTATCTTAATGTAAGAAGGGGACTTAACACTTTTTCTTAAAAAGTTGTATTTTACCTGATGATGGAAGCTCTGTGCGCCCGAAACATGTAGTAATACTAATAAAAGCTGGGAAACAAGATTTTGTGTTGAACTTGTCGGTGCAGACTAGAAATGGAAGTAAAACAGGTTGAACGCCGAGGTCCCACAAATATTAGGCGCCACTGTACGAAATTTAGTCGTCCTGGGCCCCAGGATTTGTGCACCCCTGCCATAGAACGTACAGCAATTCACATAGAATAGGGGGATGCGACAGCTCTTAAAGTTTTGAAAAATCTATATCAGTCGTTCTCAGCCTTTTTGAATATGAGGACTCTTCTGAATTCACAAAAATTTCACGGAGCCCCACATGCTAATAGACTTGTACTTCCAGACTTCGTTAACTGACAAAACACACAAGAGAAGTATAATAAACTCAATAACCGCTGTGAATGAATTCACATTCAACATAACAAACATTAAACATGTAAAACAGCAGTAGCGTATGTACAAAATACAGCGTTACTGTATTTAGCCAGCGCGAAGAAGGTATACCTGCAAACCCTTTGGGAAAATACGCGCGGCCCACCGTTTACGAACCGCTAATATACAGATATCACTCTGATATCGAATTTCCTGGACGACAAAGAAATGAACAGCCCCACTTACAATGTCGGGACCGCATCAGAGGAACCTCGACGATCGATAAGGAATCACAGCAGATCAAGAACGCGGACGTCATAGACACAAACGCAGTCAGAATCAACATGCACTCTAGGCTGAATATAAACCCCGGTAGCAGTTCCTTTATTTCGGTACCAAGGCTTCCGGAAATAATGTTACATAGTGACATTTACGTGCAGGCCAGGATTCA
Organism: Coptotermes formosanus; assembly: GCA_013340265.1. NCBI lineage: Eukaryota > Metazoa > Arthropoda > Insecta > Blattodea > Rhinotermitidae > Coptotermes > Coptotermes formosanus. The sequence continues at coordinate 750,201 of BLKM01000173.1, read as the reverse complement.
CATGCGATATTTTAGCGGTGGAACAACTTTATAACATTATAACCACTAACAGAATGCATTCAGTAATCACAAACTTGATGTCTCCCAAATCATGTGATATAACTGCTGTTTTGTTTAAGCTTATCAGGAACGACGACGACGACGACGACGACGACGACGACGACGACGACGACGACGACGACAACAACAACAACAACAACAACACAAATTATGCTAAATAATATGGTTAAAAATCAAACTAAATCCACAGAGCCCTTTTTGAGCAGCTAAAAAATTGTTGAGCTCATCAATACATTACCTGCCTTTTATGGAACATTCATCTACTACTTCCTGTCCTCAGCCTGGATGTCATCATCCCAACAATATCTGGTGAACAGTGTAACATACCAATCTATGTATTATGCAGTTTTCTCCAGCATCCCATTACTTCCACTCTCTTATGTCCAGACATTCTCTCCAGCACTCCGTTCTCGAGTATCTACTCATATTTTTTCCTGTGTACATGTCATGCTTCATATTTTGCAGGAACATATTTAAAATGAATGAGGTTAAATAAAAACATGCTTCTGCCCATCCACCACTGAACCCCTTCATTACCCGATTTCCAAAGCAAACACATGTACCAGCTTTGCATTTTGTTTAACCCCTAAAAAATATTATATAGTTCCAAATGTATTTTCACTAGTTCCTTCTCATCAGAAAATTTTTTCCAATAATTAAATTAGGTATGCAGTTTAATACTAAAATAAATACAAAAGTTAAAGCCAAAGATAGTTCATCTCATACAGCCCGTACACATAATTATGGAGCAGTCATCTATGTCTGCCTATCCTCCATGCTTATTAGTCTTACATATTGTTTTGTTTACATCAGTAGTAGCAGTTCATTGAAGAACTTATGATGCCTACTTTCCTTCAAAAATGAATTATATGCTAAAATTAATCATCTATTTACACTTACACTGCCCATTACTACAGTTTCCATTATAAACTCTCTTGATATAACCTCAATGTTTTGTCCAATTGTCATGTCTGTGATTATATGAAGCAGATTTCACACAAAATTTATATATGTTAATAATCTACTTCCACAAAACATTTCATGTGTCTTAGTTCTAATGTTTCACTACTTACCACCATCACACGGAAAATTAAATGTGGATTTCACATGACCACAATCTTCCTGTTTCACATTCTTCAAAAAAACATGATCCACCATACCAACTTTTAGGACCACAATCAAGTGAAGCTAATACCACTTCCACCCTGTATGTTTGCATGACAATGATGTTGGCATTACTGACAGTAAGAAATTAAATTGACCCAGGTGGTGGGCCCTCTAATGGTATGTATTCACTTTATATTTCATGAAATATGGTCCACTGATCCAAAAGTTATTAGGAGGGAAAACAATTTGGAAAGATGGACATATAAATATGATAACATGATCATTTTTCTCCCACTGAAATAGGTAGCTAGCCTATAAAATATTTCTTTCGAACAAAGGTCAAGAACAACTGTCCTCTTCAGCATGTGTAAAACTGGATGGCTTCTGCACATTTTGTACCCCAAAGATTAATGTGGCTCTGCGAACATCCAGTGCTTAAATACACCTACTGCATTCAGAAACGGACAGCAAGGGCAATGTGGATGGATAAAAGTTCCTATGTTAACCAAGAGCTGCTGAAGAATACATTCACCTAAACTGCACTGCACGTTAGGTTATGTACAAATGTGGTATGTGCAAAAAAACTGTATATTTCTTTGTACTGGAACACCAATAACAAAGAATAACAGCAAAAAAATGTTTAAGCATCTAAAACAAGTGTTATATTTAAAACCAATTTTTAACAAACTGTCAAAAACTGCTCACCATATACATATTATACAGTACACATAACATGCATTTCCCAGGACAATAAATAAAAAACATATACAAGTACTTACACTCTTCAAATTAAGGTCTACAACTTTTGTCTGATACAAATTTTGATTTTGTGATTATGTAAACTGGCAGGTCTGACTGGCTGACAAAAGCCCAAATTTTGTTTATATGTTCCACATATTTACATATATATATATCACTTGTAATTACAGCATATTTCGAAGCTCGGCATGATGTAATAGCTTCACCCCTACCTGGAAATGAAAACATCTCATCCAGTGTCATATCATATTAATGCAACGCACCCATCTTCAACAGAAAATTTTCCCATTTTTTGCTGATAACCTCAATAAATTAAACTTACTACTGAAAACACCGATACCAAATTAGAGGACGGAAAACCCTCGCCCTTCACTTTGTCGTTTGGCTAATGCAAGGATAGACAGAAAATAGTTCCTTGACTGTTGGTTTACATGAAACATGAGGGGTGTATCAGTCAAGCCTTGTGGTTCTGAAAGTACAGGGCTCCCAGATAATGAAGACTCAGCTTCTGATTGTGCACCATCACGAGCAGTATCAGCAACCATGCCTAAACTATGTCGAACAAAATCCACAACACGAGCATGGGAAGTAGCTTCCATTTCTACTGCAGGTTGAAATCGCAAACAGAGCAACGTAGGAACAGATGGGTATTCCACGCCTGACAGTTCTGCCAGTGAAATAACTCTCGTGGTTATATCTTGCTCTGTATCTACCAGAAACAGTGCCCATGTGGTAAGCACCAAAGCGATAGAACTGCCTGAAGCAGACACGGATGTGGCTTCAGTTACATGCAACAGTGTGTGATGGTCAGCTCCAAGTCCTGCTATCAGCTTCCAGCCATACTTCAGGCATGAATTGACATCTGAGAATGTGTGCTCGATGACAGATTGCTGCCTCACTTCTGGAAGAGATGTCCAACCTGCTCCATGCAGCAAGCCTTGTCCTGTGAGTGCCACCAATTCTGCAGCTCCACTCAGTGGCTTTGTGATAGCTCCAACCAGCCCCAACCCTACCCCCTTCACAACAGCACTAGTGGAGACACACTCATTCATCACTGACTGTAAGGGATGATGTGCAATTCCTCCTACGGCACCCAATAAACTAATTCCCAATCCTGTGAGCCCTTGCACCAGGCCCTGGGTAACACCCTGTGGCCGCTGTCTTCTCAGTTCTTCAGTTCTTGCAAGATGTTCCTGATCAAGAGTCAGCTTGTCCAGATTTCGAGCTACACTAGCAGCTAGTTTAGTTACTGAGCTTACTGTTCCTGCTGTCACATGTTTCATGAGAGAAGCCGAACCATGGGTAACCCCAACTAAGAATCCCCACGGTCCATCAAAGATTCCACGATATGGTAAACTCACAAAATCTCGTAACCCACTCCCTAATGTTCTTGCAAACCCACCAGGACTGCCTAACAGCTCCAGTGAACTTACCATCCATCCAGCTCCAAATAAGGCTCCTGACAAATAATGCATGGTTAAAGCATGTCCCAGACGATATGGAGTTGTGATAAAAGCCCGGCGCTCATATGCAGAGAAGTGCAATGGCGAATGATCCAGTGCAATGTACAACTTCAATGATGTGTGAACACTAAGAAGCAAGGAAAGAGGCTGTAATGTCAGCATGTGGAGGCGAAGAGGAAATGCTATTTGTCGCGAGTCCCAATATGTGATCTTAGGTACAGGAATTAACGACGCTCTTGGTGGAAGACTGACAACACTGCTTGATGGTGGTAACAGAATTAATGAAGTAGGCAGAAGGCACATTAAATAATCAATCAACTTTGTTATGAGAGTGTCTTCAATATAAGCACAAAGAGGTCCAAATGAAACTTTCAGCTGTTTCAAGACAGTACAACTGCACTTTCTATCACTCAGTGTCTCAAGGGAAGCACTGATCACAATAAGGGCATCTGATGAAAACTGTTCCATCAAATGTGATGCAGATGTAGACAGAGAGAATACATGGCCTAAATTATATTTAGGAACTTGGCCAATAAGAATAACTGGGAAGTCAAATCCACCATGCTGAAACAGCTGGTTGTCTAACTGCAAATCTCCAATACTGACACAAACATCCATCTCTTCGGAACCATCTCTTAAGCACAGAGGTTTAACTGAAACAGATATATTATCAAGGCTAAGACGAACAATTTGAGTTCTTTCAGATTTCTTCTTTGGAATGTCTTCAATAAGAGAGATATAAACCCCTCTCAGGAAAAAGGTAGCATGGATATGATTTGTTGTGCTAGGTGAATGCATTCCTCCCATGGTACTATTCTGGCACTCACTGATGGATGGCAAGTTGGATTGCAACGAACCTGAAGACTCAGAAACCTGTAACCTACCATGATATAAAGGGGCAGAGTCCTTCATATCATCTTCATTAATACAGCTGGTGCCACTTCCTGTTTTCATCTTCAGTTCAGATTCACTACCTGAAGAATGTTGTGCAGACAAACATTCTGAAGCATACGAAGTTGTTGAATGGGAAAGTGTGGCACGATGGAATAATGCCGCCACAGCTGCAGGTTCAGAGTCCTCTTGATGATGTAACAGTCTGCTTCGAATATCACGAGCAGATATTTCAACATGGCTCACAGTTTCCACTACTACATATGTTGTGTAACACTGAATCTTGACCTGGACCTTTATGTCACCATGCCCAGGCAGTCGCACAAATTGCTCTTGAGTCTCTGTGATACCGATTCCTCTGGACCACAGTAATGTGCCAGCATTTCTTGAAGAACATGAATCAGACAATGCAAGGACCAAAGGAGGCCAGTTTCCAGAAGACACAATATCTGGAAATCGCTGTGAGGTGGCTGGGAGGGTATAGTGAGCACAGCTATGAGGTTCTATGCTGCACCACCAGTCAAAGTTGGCAGTCTCTTGAACAGCTTTCCCATCATCATCTGGTATACCCTGAGCACACAGAATCTTGAACCTGCACATGTTATGTAGCGTGATCTGTGGATGCATTTCTGGATACACTGACAGGAAGACCTGGCCTGAATGTTCTTGCACTGTCAGAACATACGCACTATTACACACACCATCACTACCCACGGTCACAGGAATGCTGAAACAGTGCCGGACTACCCCGCCATTGATCCGAAGTGGACAGCTCCAGCCTGCACCACTGTTCAGCATTATGTATGGGAGGAGCTCCCCTTCACCTTCTTCCTTCTCCAACACAGCCCACTGAACAACGGGGCAGCCACAATTATTCTTATCCTCTGTGAGTGGAAGAACTGTCTGCACACAACTCTGCTCCTCTTCCTTTAGGGAACAGGAATGCCTTTCGAACTCCCGAACTGCCAATGCCATCAACTGGTTGGAAAATTAGAGTGCATTACTGCTTTTAATAAAAATATTTTACACACATTACGCATATAAATTATAATGGATTCTGTGTGCCTCACAAATATAATGCAGTTAGCCTACGTGTGATAAATATCTGTATAGTTCAGATAATAAAAATTTAAGTTTGAACACTATAGTTAAAGTACCTTCATATGTCCACAAGTTTACAAAAGTGTTAGTTAAGTTGTCAACCTTTCCCTGCACTGTCAATGTTTTATAGTTACACACTCAATTTCAACACTTATAATGTCTTACAAACAACAGTTCCACATGCAATACCAATGAAGAAACAGACAAAAATGTTAAAATAAATCTAAATAAATAAGTGATCATGGTAAGGGCTGAAACATGTGGATGCCAATGTGGTAAAGCAGTAAATTTTGTACAGCATATCATAGGTGGGGCTTTTAAGAGTAATTCTATTATGAAGCAAAAAGTCTGCACCCATTTCCCCCCTTTAAAAATGAAATACTGTTTCCAGTAACTGCAAAAGAGTTGTACACATATATTTATACATGTTGAATAAGCTTGATGGTGCAGACATGCACTATTCTGTGTCTGAATCAGACTTTAGTTCAGATTTACATGACACCTACCTACCTATCCTCATATTCTGTGTCTGAATCAGACTTTAGTTCAGATTTACATGACACCTACCTACCTATCCTCATATTCTGTGGAATTTCTGAGTACTAAACAGTCAATTCATTTCTTTACATAAATATTTTGTAAAAATAATTCTATTACTTGATCTAACTGCTTCAAATTCACCCATCCCAGCCATCTGTACTTCACTACTGTAACAACACTATGGTAAGCGGCCTGTATAATACATCATGAATTTCCTTGCTACACAACATACCAAAGTGATCATTTATTTCATTTGTCTTACACTCAAAATAAGAAACCATGTTTTACAATCATGCAAAACCACTGGAAAAATTACTGTTCTATGAGCCTCAATTTTTCAGTTCTGGAAAATCACTGGGAGGGTAAAAGTTTTTGACCTGTAAAAAGTCTTTCAGTCTTCTTACACTATGAAATAGCTTAGATTTTAAGAAGGCAAATCGCAATATATTTGCAATCACACAATACCTGTAAGCTGAGAGCTGTTCGGTTGCAGATTATGTACTTCGCTCGCACATTAATGACTCTCATTTCCTCCACAATCACTGAGGCAATGCTCAGGAAGGCTACATTTTTTCCACACCGTATTATTGTTTGTGTATTTCCAGAGTTTGGAATAAGGCCAGAGATACGAGGCATGTAGAAGCCACTTCCAAAGTCAAGGCGAGCTAATTGGAGAGGTGGTGACATGTGAATCATCTCACCAAAATCCAGACCCAAACTGAAAGTATGTTCAAGTTTTGGAGGGGCAATGACACCTTGATGTGGTACCCTGAGAAAAAAAGTGACCAAAATTTATTTTGTACTAAGTGGTTTGTATCATTCTTACTTGTACACAACACAAATTTCTACTTAGCACTTGAGTGTTTCTTAATTTCATTGATGCTTTAATTGCACAACTTACAGTCTCAAATAGGGCGATGATTTAAAATAATGACTGTGAAAACATATGGAAATGGTCATGGCATATCTCAAGGTACAATCCCAGCATTTGTATGGAAGTCCCAGCTAAAGCACAAGAAACATTATTCACGATAAGGAGCATCTTGTCTCAGAAAATATAAAGTAGGAGTGTCAACCATGACAATGTAACACTGACGATGAAAAATGACACCTGAGTTCATAATAGACTGACATATGACCACATAAAACATCAACAATAGGAAGAAACACTGTCAGATCATCGCGACAAGGATACTATCACCTCCAATGACATCACTGAAAAATTACTAAAAACTTACTTAAATGCTTAATTAAATACCTGCAGACAACTGAGTCTTCAACTGTGATGACAATAGGACAGCCAAATACATTAACCAAGAGTGCCCATGGCTGTAATTCCACAAGCAAGGTACTGCAGGATAAACCTTGTGGCACATACCTCACCTACAAATACACATAACCAGAGGTTATTCAACCTGTTGAATCCACATTCCCACAAAACAAGAGTGGGATTGAGAGAGTCTGGGGTTTCATTAGGGTGGATGCCCGGCAGTTTGAAGAAAACAGCTTTACTGTCAAGCAGTGGTAACACGAGACTTGTGCCAGTTACAGTCAGTGCCTCTTTTATGATGGTATCAATGGTACAGCATATCACCACCTTTACTGACAGTGATGTAGCAGATGAATAGTGTAAATTCAGAAGTTGGGGAAAAAATAAATCTCAATTTTCATTTGTATCAAATAACATTATCACAAAATATAACAACAGTACTAACTAATCTTCTTCTATATACATGTATTTTCAATACAAAGACAAGGGGCATTTTCAACTTCTCTTGCTGTTAATAAGTGAGTAACCGCACTTAAGGAAGGAAGGAAGGAAGGAAGGAAGGAAGGAAGGAAGGAAGGAAGGAAGGAAGAAGGAAAAGAAGAAGAAACAAACAGCACTGGTTACAGCCGTGCATGGTGTATTCTAGACACCCTGCAAAAATTACACTGACACACAGAGGCCCTGCTTTGATGTTGCTGCACCCCAGGCTCTCTGCTCCTTGTCTTATTTTGGCTGGCACCCTACAGTCTGAAAGTCGCTCACTGCCCTGCATAGTAGAACAATCAATCTGTGAGCTCTGCCACATAGCCTACAGCTAGGGTGATGTGGTGCCACATTGGAGGTCACTTCCAGTACAGTCTCTAAAAGTTGTTATACTCTAATTACTTCCATTCTAATGTATAATGGCTAAAGTGACCATTCATTCTCTGGATTCACAAATGACACATACTGATAGCTAAAAATATTACAGGATACAAGGCAGTAATTCCACATGCAATAATATGACATTACAACAAACCCAAATTCTATGCAAGTAGTCTTCCAGCAGTCACCTTTCTACAAGCCACTCCTTTATCCAATGCTGGAAATGCAGTAATTCTCATATGTCAAGATTCTGCCTTTATTCTGATGAACTGCTTCATATCTGCAGTTTATTCAACAATGCTGTCAGTAACTCTGACCACCCCGGGGCGTGAGTGGCTACCGGGCACGTCGGCGGGTGGCGGATAGCCGGGGGCCTGCCCTTGTGGCAGGTCTGTCTCTGAATTAAATAGGAGACCGTGGACCAACTCCCCAACCCCAAGGTGTTATGTGTGGCTTGCCTTAATCCGTGCTGAAGGGGTGAATGGCACATGGGTAATGTGTTCTTAACGGAGCCTCTGGGAAACCAGGCGAAATCCCGGAGTATGTAGCCTTGCGCTGGCATAGGGAGCTCTGTCAGTGTTGACTGTTATTTCTCCCGTACTCGTGGGACCAAAATGAACACGAATATTTCTGAACCTAAACAAGGAGCAGCTGGTACTGCAGACTTGTTACAACAACCCCATGTGGAGGTCACAGACATAAAGTCTTCCGTTGCCTCTTCAGATGAGGAGAGATTGGCTGCAGGCATCTCTACGATTGGACTGCAAACCAAGAGACTCTCTGGAGCACAGCGGAAAAGGCTTACTAAAGAGAGGAAGATGAAGGAGGGAACTTGGACGGAAAAGAAGCCTCCAAGAAAAACTCCTTTGTCTCAGGAGAAGGGTGCCGGGAGGAGTAGTGGGGGTGTTAAAAGACCCCACTCTGACTCGAGCACTCCATCTTTGGAAACACAGCAACCTAAAAAACCCAGGAGCACCCAATTGCAGACTGGGTCGTACAAGGAAGCTGTTGCTGGTATTAAGATGGCGGTTACTCACAGACGCCATCCAGAGGTTACACTGGATCAGACCCAAGTTGACCTGATTCAGGTAAAACTTCTATCAGCTGTGGATGAGAACCCTGCTGGGGAGGCTCCTCCACAGTTTTTACACTCTAAATTTGCACAGGGGGTATTTTGGATCACCTGTGCAAATGAACATTCAAAGATTTGGTTAATGCGGACGATCAGCGGACTTGGGGAGTTGTGGGAGGGAGCGGAGCTGACTGTAGTCGACACCAAGGACCTCCCAAAAAGACCCAGGGTGCTTGTTCGTATACCGGATACTTCTGAAGTTACAACTGTCATAAGGCGACTCAGGATTCAAAATTCTGAGCTAAAAATGGCAGATTGGACTGTTATGAGTCGCAAGGTCACTGAGAAGGAGCAAACACTGGCCTTCTCCATTGACCCTGACTCTTTCAACGCCCTCACTCGTTCAAATTTCAAGGCCTTCTGGGGAATGGGGAGAGTTGTCTTCCGGACCCTGAAGGGGGAAAAGAAAAAGTCGGAGGCTGAGAGTACTGCAAGTGAACCTCCACCACAGTAGGGCGGCCTCGGCAGCCCTCTGTGTCGCTATGAGGAATTGCGATGTTGCCCTCATACAGGAACCTTGGACCTATATGGGGGATATTAAAGGTCTAAAGGAGGTGGGAGGAGAACTAATTTATAGTAGATCCACTCAGAATCCCAGGACCTGCATCTTAGTCAAGAAAGACTTTCGGGTACTGCCGTTGATGCATCACTGTTCCAGGGACCTCACGGCGGTTAAAATTAAAACGTCGTGTGGTGTAGGGCCGAGGGAGATTATTCTCGGATCGGCCTATCTTCCATACGATGACGTTGGACCCCCACCCCCCTGGGAGTTTGAGAAGCTGGTGACGGGTTGTAGGGCGGAAGGAACTCACCTGATCATCGGCTGTGATGCAAATGCGCATCACACCTCCTGGGGAAGCACAAACGTCAATAACAGAGGTGAGTCCCTGTTTAATTACATTATGGCTAATGGATTGGACATAATGAATAAAGGTAACAGACCTACCTTTGTTATATCTAATAGGCAGGAAGTTATCGATATCACAATTGCCACTTTTTATGCTAGCAATTTTATCAAAGACTGGCATGTAACTGAGGAAGTAAGTTGTTCTGACCACAGATACATCCGGTTTACTGTTACGGGTATTGACCGTTTAGTTGAATTCTATCGAAATCCACGCAGGACCGATTGGGAATCTTTCAGAAATGACCTGTCGGGGGGTTTGCGTGAGATAAGAGACAGAGTTACCAATTTTACAGACCTGGAAACTGCTGCAAAGCAGTTTCAGGATGTTATTATTTCTGCTTATAATGAAAACTGTCCTTCCACCGTGAGGCGGAACAACAGGAATATATCCTGGTGGAATAAGGACCTTGCGGAGAGAAGAAGGAAAGTACGTAGGCTGTTTAATGCGGCAAAGAAGTCAGGGAATTGGACTGACTATAAAAGAACCCTAACAGATTATAACAAAGCACTTAGACGGGCCAAGAGAGAGTCATGGAGGAGACACTGTGAGGAGATTGAGATGGCTCCAGAATGTGCCAGACTCCAGAGGGTTCTCTCAAAGGATAGGCAGAGTGCAGTCAGCTCTCTCCAACTTGAAAATGGAGAATATACAACAACAGAGGAAGAGACTCTGGAGGAGTTACTCCGGGTCCATTTCCCGGGTTCTGAAATAATTGTGGAACCTCCTGGAGGCTGGGACGGTCTTGAACTGGAGTATCCGAAATGGAAAGGATCCAGGGGGGACTGGGCGGTTTCAAGGAGGGTAATTAATTATGACAAATTGAAATGGGCTGTTTTCTCATTTCAACCTTACAAATCGCCAGGCATTGACGGAATAATGCCCGTCATGCTACAGCAGGGTTTTGAACTGCTTGGGGGGAAACTTATGATGTTGCTAAGAGCCAGTCTGGCCTTAGGTTACATTCCTATGAGCTGGAGGCACATCAGGGTGGTATTTATACCAAAACCTGGGAAACAACTGTCCCAGGGGAAGTCCCTGAGACCCATCAGCCTCATGTCATTTATACTCAAGACACTTGAGAAACTACTTGATAGATATATCAGGGGAGGTGTCCTGGTTGAAAAACCACTTCACCAGAACCAGTTTGCCTACAGGGCAGGTATGTCTACAGAAACAGCTCTCTTCCAGGTTGTTCATAGACTGGAAAAGTCTTTGAATCATAAAGAGATTGCGTTGGGTGCCTTCCTGGATATTGAGGGGGCATTTGACAACACCTCTTTCAATGCAATTACGACGGCTGCTAGAGAGCGTGGACTTGAGGAAACCTGTTGTAGGTGGATCGGATCCATGCTTGAAAGCAGACTCGTACACACTTCCCTTATGGGCAGCAGCTTGACTGCTAAAGTAGTAGGAGGATGTCCACAGGGTGGAGTCTTGTCTCCCCTTTTGTGGAACCTGGTTGTTGATAGGCTTTTGACTACCACAAATGACCTAGGCTTTTGTACATTTGGCTATGCTGATGACATTGTCATCATAGTCCAGGGTAAATTTGCACACACAGTCAGGGAGCTTATGCAAGATGCCCTGAATGTGGTGGTTCAATGGGCTGTTAAAGAGGGTCTAAATATTAGCCCTCACAAAACAGCTATAGTTCCATTTACCAATAGAAGGAAAATAGAGGACCTTGGACCTCTTATACTTCATGGCAAGGAACTCAAAATGCTGGGAGAGGTCAAGTATTTGGGAGTGATTTTAGACTCCAGACTTACCTGGAACCAACATTTGCAGAAAATAATTAAAAAAGCACAAACCACCTTTGCGGTAGTTAGACGCATGTGTGGTAAAAAATGGGGTCTCAGACCTAGTATGGTGCACTGGATCTATACTAGGGTAATCAGACCATCCATATTTTATGCTGCCTTGGTTTGGTGGCCCAAGGTCATGCAAAAAACCACTAAGGTTCAATTAGGCAGGATTCAAAGAATGGCCTGTCTAGCCATCACGGGGGCTATGAAATCGACCCCCACTGCAGCAATGGAGGTGCTTTTGAATCTGACTCCGCTGGATCTGTTGATCATGGCGGAGGCGAGGATGGCACTCTACAGGCTGCAGATATTAAAGCAACCAACTGTCCCTAAAACAGTATCAGGTTTGCTATCCATCTGGAAGAATGTGGGGGACCCTATATTGGATATGGGGTCGGACTACATCATTCCAGTCTATCATCACTCCAAAATCTTCAGAGTCATTAAAGACCGGGATTATTGGAAAAATAGAGACCCAGTGCTCCCGGAGGATGCTTTGATCTGGTTTACTGACGGCTCAAAGACTGCCTCAGGGACAGGGTCTGGTATTTCAGGCATAAGACCAAAAAGAAGCCTTAGCTTCTCTTTGGGTAAATATGCCACAGTTTTTCAAACTGAAATATATGCCATTCTTCAATGTGCATGTGAGAATATAAGAAGGGCTTATAAACATAAGCGGATTCTTATTTTTTCTGACAGCCAGGCTGCACTTAGGGCACTTAGTAGCCCGAAAGTGACCTCGGGACTGGTTGCAGAATGTTTAGATGCCCTCTCTGCACTGGCTTGCCTGAATGAGGTAACCCTCATTTGGGTGCCAGGGCACTGTGGTATTCCTGGAAATGAGGAAGCTGATAGGCTTGCTAGACAAGTGTCAGCTATACTGTTACTTGGTCCAGAGCCGGCTCTTGGAATACCTAGGTGTTCGGCAAGAGAAGCAGTTAAAAACTGGACTGAGTGTCAACATTATAACGTCTGGAAAGACTTGCCAGGACAGAGACATCGCAAACTTTTCATAGAAAGGCCATGTAAGAGAAGAGCTGATGACCTGCTCAAATTGAATAGGCATCAACTAAAAACGGCGGTGGCGGTCCTCACGGGACATGCTCCTGTGAGGAGGCACCTGCATACTATGGGCCTGTTTGATGGAGATCCAACTTGCAGATTTTGCGGGATGGAGTCTGAAACAGTGCAGCATATTATGTGCTACTGTGAAGCATTGGCACGTCAGCGCTATAATGTCTTTAAGAAGCTGTCTGCTGAACCAAAAGATATAAGCACAGCTTCAGTAAGGGACCTTTGCCTCTATATAAGAGGCACAGGGTTAATGAACCTGTGCTGAATGGAGTGTTTAGGACTGCACAATAAGCCTAAGTCTGAGGTGCATCTGGGGCATAAGCTGACGGGCCCTAAAGAAGTAGAAGAACTCTGACCACACAGAGTGGAATGCTCAGACGCTGGTAACTAATGACCTGAAAGGGATGGGGAAGGAAGTGCTCATGGCCAAACTTATGGTATTATCTCAGCAACTACCTGGAGAGGCTAGAAAAGGCATGAAAACCTGTCATGACAATCAGTGTCCCAGCTTAGATTCAAGCTGAGCACCTCCAAAATACCAATCAGAAGCATCACTTTAATCCTATAACACCATACAGCACCCAAATCACACTCACAATAAGCAATAAACTACAGCACATCGATCAACATATTTAAGATGTCACCGTCATCATGTGTCTTCTCACAAATGAACTTCTGCTGTCATCTGTCACTTCCTTTCATGTTCTTTGAGTTAATGTTTAAGACTTCTGTATTATTCTTGTGTAAGAATGAAAGAAACCAGATCAGTTGGTTACACATATATGCAGGGTGTACCAGCGGAAACTGCCACGCTCTGGAAGAACATTCCTTAGATCAATTTACAGTGAAACCCTGTTGACAACATTTTGAAAAGTCCAAGAAAATCCTACTTCTTAAGCGGGAAATTTCTTAAAAGGGCAATTTTAATGAAATGGGAGAATTTTGGTGTTTTTTTTGTGACTTCTTAGGTGGGAAATTTTTGTTAACTGGGTTTTTCTTAAGCCAGTTTCATTGTACATTGTCACAACCAAACACACCTACATAAGAAGCTGAACTGTTACAGAGACAATAACATGAGAAAAATGAGGACTTCTTGCACTTCCATATACTGTACTTCTTTAACAAGGTTTATCTGCACACTGCAGATGTCCATCCTTCAGCTGATAGTCAAGCTAAGTCACTTGCAGGCCAGTTCATTGTATGTGAAGTACTTGGAACCTTAAGATGACTTTTATGAAAGTAGTACAAGTTTTTATAGCTTAATTAATGTCTTCATGTCAATCAGATGTTAATTAGATGTTAAGCACAGGCGTTAAAATTACAGAAACTACAAATTCCTCCTCGATTTAATATGAATTTGGTAACTTAATATTGTATTACTTTGAATTTAAGATGAACCCGTTTTCACATTTTTCCAAACTGAAAATTAGGGTGCATCTTAAATTTGAGGTATCATTTTTCATTCTTGGAAAGTCTCATAAACATCAGTTTCATCGAAGACCAAGTGGCCTTGCTAAAGGAGAATTACAGACAGCAAAATGTATTTGCTAGCAAAAACTGTCGACTTGCTTGCAAAAATTGTCCACTTGCACAAAGAATTCTTGAATGCAATAAACTCCACTAAAACGTACTTATTCCTTTCTAATTATCAAAAATTTTTTTTCCTGAAAATCTCTTTTTAAAAGCGGGGCACATCTCAAACTACAGGACATCTTATACACGAAGTAACGAGGCACATTCCATTGTATTTATTGTCAACTAACTGCACATAAGGAAGTATTCATACACTTATCATTCCACAGTATAAACATGTAGGAGACTGTACTGTAGAGTGACATAAATGATTACTACCTTATGTGCAATAGGGCACGCAGTGGCGCAGTGGTTGAGGCACTGCGCTACAAACTGGAAGGTTGTGGGTTCAATTCCCAATGGCATCATTGGAATTTTTTATTGACATAGTCCTTTTGGCTGCACTATGGTCCTGGGGTTGACTCAGCCTCTAACAGAAATGAATACCACGAATATTTCCTGAGGGTAAAGGTGACCGGTGTGTAGGGCTGACAACCTTACCACCTTCATGTGCCGACTGTCTAAAAATCTGGGAGCCCCAACCTCTTGGAACCATAAGGGCCTGTCCAGGCCTCTAATGGGATTGTTTTACCTTTACCTTTACCTTATGTGCAATTAGTTGGTAATAAATACAAGTTAATATACATATGGTAATTACCATAAGCATGTTAACTTACACTGTTTATAGTCAATAAATGTATAACAGACTTCAGTCTTTAAAACTTATCTCATCATTTACCTCTGGAACTGTTCCAACTTTGGCTGCAGGTAGGTTTGGTTATATTGATGTAAATTAATCTAAGGAATGTTCTCCCAAAGTATAGCAGATTCCACCTAGTACACCCTGTATAACCTAGTAACTAACTCTCTGTGCTACAGCATATCCTGTTTTTAGATGCTGGTACTCTGAGGAAGTGGCATGGAGGTAAATGCTACTTCCATCCAAGCAGCATGTTCTCAACATCCACAATATAACACACTTCCATATGGTACCAACACCTAAAAATAGGATCCACATCAACAATAAATCACAGCAGAAGTCTAAAATCAAACAGTCTTCTCTAATGAATACTTACTTGGATATGTGTCTCTGGTTGTTCTGCAGCTACCCATTCCACATTTGCATATTCCTCCCCAACAAAAGGCCAAACTGAAGTCTTGACCTCATTTAGGGATGAAACAATGGCATCTATATCAATATCTTTACTATCCATTTTAAAAAACTTGCGCTGATCTATCACTGTATATGATAATGGAACATAGGAATTGGAAGGGGGAGTTCCATTTTCTAGTTTGAATGTTAACTTGTGTGAATGGTCCACCGTGCCTGGGCAGTATAGCTGCTGCTGCTCTCCTCGGCCATTAATTGTTGCCTGCAACAGTACATCAGGCAACTACAACATAGATATACTATATATGGAAACAGAGTGATACACTGTTTGTTTCATGTGCTACAGTCCCGATGCTAGAAAATAATTCAATATTGCAAAGTAGAGTGAATGAAAGTAAAGGCAAGTTGTTCCTGTGCATGCATGAAGGTATACACGGAAGCAGAGGTATAGCTCCACTCATCCTCAACTTTGGCATGCATTCAATAGGAGACTCGTCGAGCCATAGCGATGGTCTGCATAATTTTGGTGTAGAGAAAAATCTGTTGTCCCTGCTGAGAATTGAGCCACAACTCCACGGTATCCAGCCTCCAAAAGCTATCCACTGGCAAGTTCCATAGAGGTTTAAATTCATTTTTAGAACACTATTTTCAATGTGTTCTTTTCTAATGCAGAGGTCTGCTGTACTACAATGAAAAGTGTAGTTATACTGTACGACATGCAGTTGTTCTTGGGAAGCTGACTGTTAATCAGATAGTTAATGTACTGCATGTTAATTTATCTCTATATGATTCAGACATTAAACACCTTCAACTGAGAAAATTTTATAATCAAGAACTTCACAGGCAAGTAAGGTAAGTAAAATTAAGCAAACAGGCCTGTAGGTATGGAAGGGAGAAAGGAGTGACATAAGAATAACGGAAGATAATATTTTCTTTGGATTTGGAATTAGAATGGCTGAAGCAGACATATTTATATAAGAAACAGTACCTGGAGGTGAACCTTGAGGCCAGGCGTCTCTATGAGTGCTTTTGCTGGAACAGGCAGATATGAACGGATCATATATAAGGGGCACAACATGGCAAGTACCTTCACACCCTGCCCAACGTGCTGGCATACCACACGACACCACACACTTAGAAACTGGCCCCTGTCATGAACAAAATATTTTGAGAGAAAATTAGACTGACAAATCCTCTGCAGCCTTCAAAACAGTTACAAAAGGATAAACAAGGACCTTTGAATATTAGCCTAGTGCAGGCAGAATGACAAAAAAACGTAGATGCATGTGAAAAGAGGGTTAAGCCAGAATTGCAATAAAATGGGTTACTTCACACCCACATGATTTCAAGAGGGCAAGAAAATCTCCAAAATTTAATTGTATGGGCGTAAGTATATTTATCTCGTATAGTTCCTGTAATGTTGCGCCTTCAGAATTTAAGTTGCAGCATGGGGATTTGTATGACAGTAAAGTCTGTAGGTCAGAAATATGATTATTGACTTATCCCTCTTGTCATGTACACCCATGAAGTGTTTATAACAGGACTTCTGGGATACAATGCCGTGTCAATCAGGGAATGGTTTGCAACGTTTTGAAGGCACCAGGTTCCCTTGAAACATCAGGGACTACTGGCCTGGTGACACAGCATCACATCCCAGCAGACCTGCATCCTCAGAACCACTGCTGTGATGACCTTGAAACTCACATTTTGAGGAATACACGTACAAAATACAGAATTTAAGTTACCCATCGTTTTGGGATTTGAACCAACTTTCTGAGTTCCAGTCGTTTTCAAGACAAGTACTGGGTAAATCAAATATTTCTTGATGCTTACATCGCCCCACCCCATCCCACCCCACTCCACCAGTTAGGATGTACACAATGGGACACACCGGTGCAATGTTTGTTATGTACAACACTCTTCTATATCACACCTGCCCAGTATCTTATCCGTTGGACAACCTTTCCATCTAAGGTCATGAACCATAAACAGCAAAGGCTGTGGAAATCATGGCCTGTTTTATGAACTTTTAACCATTTTCTTGGATTGACTAAAGAAAACCATGGACAACATTTGTCACAATTACTGGCTTCAGATCAAGGTTCAAACATAGGTTCTCCTAAAACAGACTGACTTCTGTGTTCAGTACATGCCCTATGACATATAAATAAAATGACAAATACTGCCACAATTGCTTTCCTGTCGGACAAATTTACCATAAAAACTGTACACAAATTTTAAATACTGTCAGCACATAGGTCAGAATTAGTGGTAGAAAGTCTGTCTGACATGATGCTAATGTATATTTTTTCTTTACCTATTTGGTGTTTGTTATTCCTCAAATAAATAGGATTTTGTTATACAGGAGCTCTTTTTACACAGTGAAAGGCTTTTTCTGCCTTTCCTCTTTTGAACATCTTTATAAAGAGATAAGAGTAATGTGCTTCTGTTGCTGGCACAAAGCGTTTGTTATCTGTAGGTTCTAAACATGAATGTCCCTACATTCCTAAGTCACCAATACCATGGCACTCTACACCAACATGTATTGCACAAATGTGACAGTATATTTACTTTACCTTTCATGCAGGGGGACCTTAACAAGCCAAGGCTGTCCAGATTTGCAGTTCTCTCTCAAGGGAATGTCGCCTGACCACATGCTGTCCAACCCATAGAATCTGATTCTCAGTACCATCTTGCAGTTTGTATCTAACAGTACTGATGGTGGGGTGCTCCTGCCCACAGCAATAAGATTCTGCCCTTCAACTTCAGGCCCAGAAGTCTCATTTGCCGCGGGCAAAATGCGGCACTCGAAGTGCTCTGCTAGAAGATTTGTAAGAACCAGCTGGCCTGACAGGGTCACCTGTATAATATCAAAGAACGTACAGGAACATATTCCTATTTTGAACATAACACAAGAAGTGTACTAAAATAACAATAAAATATCAGTGAAAAAGTGATAAAATAACAGCAATAAATCAAGGTATAACACTTATTTTTCACTTTATATATGTACTCACACATAATATGTGGAAGAGAATGCCCTTATTTCTCTCTCTCTCTCTCTCTCTCTCTCTCACACACACACACACACACACACACACACACACACACACACACACAGCTACCAATTGTAACTTGTAACTTGTAACTTGTTCTTTATTTTCCATAGATCCATACAGTTACATAGAACATGAGCATGTGGAAAGTGTCTTATAATTAAGATAATAATTAAATATATAGCAGATACGTGTCAGATCAGTTATCTACATCTTTAATTGATTAAATTAAAATGTAGAATCTATGTAGAAAATTATAATAAAAGCAGCATAATTACGGGCATCAATTGTTATTACTCATTCAGAATATATCTTTCATTATGTCATATCTGAATATCTGTTGAGTTGATAAAGTTTAATAAAGTTTAGTAAAGCTTGTTAAAAAACTCACAATGGGCAGCTACACTACACTTAATTAAAATAATCGATAAAAAATAGAAAATAACACATACATTTGCACAGACAACTCCCTTTGGAACAAAATAATCAAGAGACAATTAGATGAATACAGTCTCATAACCAACTCAAGCTAAATGTTTCCAAGAAGCTTTTGGCCTCCATCTTCTGACTACTTCACTACAGTACCACATCCCATAAAATGGGAATCTTCATTAACACCACTACAAAAACCTCAATACAGCATATAATCTTATTTTTATTTAATAAAACCTGTACGCACTTCATACTTCATTTTGGGTTTGGACTATTTTGAAGATGGAGGCAGTATTGTCCTCCAAAATGTTAATACGTATACAGCAACCCACACAACATCATATGCCAAAGACTGGAATCTTCATAATATTACATGCTGGGGCTCAATGTGTAAAATTAATCTGTCCTAGTTATGAATATACACACCTGCTTCTGAGTGGCTGATAGTGATGACACCTTCACAACAATGTTAATATCTTGCAATCCACAGTCTGCTAAACCACAGAGCTGTATGCCATCCACATCAATGGAGAAAGGTTTTGACCACACCCACCCTCCTTCCTCAACACCCACTCGTAGTACCTGTTTGACTCTGTGACTATGCCAAGCATACAAATGGCACTGTCGACTACCCAGAAGTATATCTTCATCTGTCAATGCTTGTCCAAATCTCAATGGGCGTGTTGTATCATTGCAGATAACATATCGCGTTACAATAACCTGGAAATAAGCACTCAGTTTCTGAAATGCAAAGTATATGCAACATAAGAAACATGTTCAGTTTGTTACTGAGTTCAGCTGCACTTTCATTAATTCATCCTGCAGTATTAGTGCAAATTAACAGATTGGTCAATGGTTACTACAGTAAATCCTTGTTTTACAAAAAAAATGTTGAAGCAAGCAAAAAGTACCATTCTCTTCACTGAAACATTTAAACTGTGACAAATCAAATATTGCTGAATTGCATTTGCAGCTATTTTTCTTAGTTCTCTTCCAGCACCAAGACTCCTTGTAAATTATAATTATTTTGTTTTTTCTTCCTGTTTGCTAATCATATTTGCTGGAGTGAACACCTTGATTTTTTTTTATACAATGTATGCTGTATAGTGGCAGTATTTATTTCATATGATATTGGTTCCATTTCCAAAAGTTGTCTTGTCTAGTGTTTTCCTTGCTGGCAGGAAAGTCATAGTACCTGTGAGGCAAAGCTGATGATTCGGAGCCTACAGTTAACCTACTTTCCTCCCATACGGAAGAAAGTAGGGAAAAGCACACAGAGCGTACCTGTTCTAGCATGTTCACTCTGTTATAGTCCCTGCATTTTAAAGCTGTGACTAATTTCAAACATAACACTGGAAATGAAGTATTTTAAACATGCCTTTCCCTTAAATTGTTCACTCATGGCAGCAACAAATGCACCTCTGATATGTACAAATATCATCTTACATCATTCCGACATGTTTTGGTGTGATGTCACCCTCAGGCAGGTCTATATGAAGATTTGAAACTTAATAAAACATTAAAAATTACAAGAGTAATTCATATTATACTACAGTATTCTTGCAGCTAATGTAAACCATGTGGGTTTCACAAACTGCTATTAAAACAGTATTTCTATAAGTACAATATATTAGAACAATAAAACAGTAATATTTATTATGGCATTTTTGTTAAATATGGTTAAAAGGTTGCACATTTTCTTTGTACACAAACATCTAATTTATCTTCAATCCGTTATGGATCTTGTCCCTGCATGAAGTGTAGTGAGCATTTTCAGAGTTCACAACCCAAACCCTGGGTCTAGGTTTATCATCTGCCTGAGTGGTGTCAGCTACATGTTACTCCCTCATGTTAAATGAAGCAATATTTTACATACAGATGGATCACACATACCTGGAACTCATCACTGGATGCAGGTGTGTCTCCTTCACCATCATAACTGTGATAGGCCTGGGCCCACAACTGTGCTGATACTGCCAAAGTGTGTCCAATTGCAGGTCCAAATCTCACAGCTATCGGCTTTGTAACGCAACTAACAGCAGTTGTATCACCCATCATCAGCTGTACTTCAGCCTGAAAGGGCTCAACAGCACACTGTCGTGTAAGATACGCATAATCAATTATATCACAGCGAACATGGCTGCTCAGTTCAATCATACTGGCATTCCCACTTGACCACATGCATACGTACAGAGATGCACCGTCCAGTGTAAACGACATAAAGCACTGTGAATCAGGAGTTAACTGGTCCATTGAGAATTGCTTCAGTGATAGTGGCAATGGTTTGGACACACTGCTGGACGTCATATGGTTATACAGAGCGACCTATAAACACATATACAGTATTTTAATATTTTTGTTACATAGAAATCATACAAGGCAAGGAGCAGGACACATATAGTCTTCTCCTACTATTAACACCATATTTCCCAAAGTGTGACACATGTTCTTATCCCTAAAAAAAGGAAGCTTATGCAACAACACTTATAAAAATACTGCTTAATTTTTCCTCCCTAAACCATTGTGGCTTACATGCTTAAAAATACAGTAGTTTATATAACATTCTTTAACGATCATGGACAAGAGGGAAACAAATGGATCAAAGCTAAAAGGCTATTATAAACATTTAAAAACATACCAGAAAATAGATTGTAAACTACATAAAATATGGCTTAATGAGGTTCTCATGGTAGTGTGGATAAACATTATCTCCACGAATGTGACGCCATTTAGTTTGGCTGGTCAGTACCATCTACACAATGAAAAGTTCCATCATTATTAATACCACAAAATTACCTGCAAAGATAAGATGTTGAGAGCTACTTGGACACTTGGCACTAGATGGGGAGCAAAGAATGAATCAACTCTCATACAGGCAGCCAAAGCACGCGAAGAAACCAAAACACTGCCAGCATCATGCTGCTCATCCTCTTCCTCTGACTGCAGGGAAAGCTGGACCCGCCATGTACAGGAAACAACCTGACAACAAAATGGACAGTAATGCATATCCTTCTGCAGAACTCTTTGTCAGTTACCAACTGCAATCAGAAAGAAGGTGTGGTGTAATAAGAGGATACCAAACTCTCAGTCACAGGGTTCCAGGTTCGATCCAAGTCAGATCTAGGTGAAGATTTTCCTGCCAAATTGACATGGATATTCCTCGTCATGGTCTGGGCCCAGTGTAATAAGCATGTTTACTCTGCTAATCATCTTGTCGTTATGCCACTACTAGGAGTTGCAAAATTTACTTCAAAGGTATATGTTGATAACCAACCTGCACACAAAAATTTTGTATACGAGTTGGTTATCAACATAGACCACTCTATATGAGTACGTACATGCTATGGACAATGTTAAATTGCTTCAAAGGAGTTTCTACTAATTCCTTCACCTTGTCATCTTGTCATGGCGACAGGGATCAGAGACTATAACAAGACCAGAACTGCAAACAAGTGTTGTCATTCTCTGTAAACAGACCTGATGCGGTCGAGCTGGCAGCTCCAGGCGACGCATCTCCGACTCTGACAGCTGAAACTGTGCATATGGTAAGTAGCGGGCATGACAATCACTCCAGTACTGCAGTGAGCACAGTACTTGGCTTTTGGACTCCTGGCCTAGATGGTCTGTTGCAACCTGTAACACACAGATATGCTGGAAATGAAGCAAAGGCTGCGAACTCCTAAAAGAATTAGAACATGTGTATCACTCATATGACGAAGGGCTGAATTAGATCAATTTTTAACTAACATCATTTCAAATTCTGCAACTAATATCATTGCGAAGTTACTGACTCAACCCACTGATATATTCTTCTCAAGCACATTTACAAGCAATTACTTCAGTTACTACACTATATCTCAGTCATTCTGTGCACCTTTTAATAATGACAGAGGGATCTAAAAAATAATACACTACAAGCTTCATCATCAGTGTTTTTGTTTTATGTCTGTATGCCTACATTACAGTCTTACACTTACTCGACTTTTCAGGTCATTGTTGCATTCATACAACTGAACATTTCAGACACCAATGCTACCTCAGCACAACAATCAAAACTTTAATTGTTGAATACCTGACTTTGAGTGACAATTGTAAAATCTTTATGCACATGTATAAAATTCTCAAGCAGACAATGTTTTTGTACATAACTTCCACACACAGCATGCATAATTTCCTCTTTGTAACAACCTTGCAAGTGACTTGATTCACAACATGAGTGAATTATTTTTGACAATAATCTTGGGTGAAATATTGCTGACAATAATCAATTGGTGTCGATTACACTACATAATTCCCTTGCATACGATCTGAATCATACCCTTCACTGACTGTTACCAGCAATAATTGATACAGTTGAGTACTGTCAATTGTTATCAACAGCAATCATTTTGTACCAGTCAGTATCCAATATTAGCAATGGTTACTGTGTTTTGGTGAAGTAGGAAGCGAAAAGTATGGTGACCCATCATATGATAGCCATGTGGCTGGTTTAATATTGAAATAACTTAAGGAAGAGATATAGAAACTAAGCTGACAGAGCACAGTCATTGGAAATCTGACAGACACTCAGCTGGCCAAGACTGTCTTCTACTTTTCACAGAAACCAACGGTAAATGTCCATTAACCCTCTCGAGCCGAAATTAAATCCCCCGGCGCAGGGACAGCAGGCGGAGTTTCTTCTACCGGGCATTTAATTTTTACGCTTGCTCTTAGATAAAAAATCATATTTCATAGACTTTTCGTTCAAACTTAAAGCCGCAAAATTTAGCCGCGTGTTAATGAATTGCTTAATTCGGGAAAAAATATTAATCAATTTTTATAATAAATTTAGGCCCGTGAATTGCATGCATTATACAAAACGTGGTGTAAGTACTGTATTACTCACATAATTCTGGTTGCTGCAGAAGATCCATGGCACCTTGCATCACTGTTCTATCACCACACACACACACACACACACACACACACACACACACACACACACACAATTAACACAAATTCACTTTTGTGTGATATTCAGCAAAACAAGGTACCACACACGACCCGACATTGCACTGGGCACACTTGTATACTGTGCCTCTTCGCTGTCGGCGAGCTGAACAAGCACGGCACCGGACTTTGTTGACTTAGCTGGCCAGTGCTTGTTGTACCCACTGTCTAGTCTCATAATATTTGTGTCAGTCGCACTTGGCCTTCCAACTAAACTGGGGGTGGGGCGATCTGGATTTCTTCCAGCTTCTTCGATCAAATTCCTCACCAGGAGGAATCTGAAATCTCGGTGCGTATATTTGGCTCCGCACGAAGATAACAGAATCCAACTGTTGAGTACTGTCAGATCCAGAAAGTGGAAAAATAACTTCGTGGTCCATTTGAAAGTACGCCGGCACATGGAATAAGTGTTTGCCATGCGATCCGAATGGTCAATGTAGCCCATGTGTT
Source organism: Coptotermes formosanus (assembly GCA_013340265.1). Lineage (NCBI taxonomy): Eukaryota > Metazoa > Arthropoda > Insecta > Blattodea > Rhinotermitidae > Coptotermes > Coptotermes formosanus. The sequence goes on along the minus strand of BLKM01000173.1, from coordinate 725,617 downwards.
GATTGTACCGTGCCACGATGTGAGGTTTCACGGGGTGTTTGTTTTCACGTAATTACACGCGTGTGAAAGCAATACTGACTCACCAACATTGTTCGTGCGGTCTGAGCAGAGCTGCAGAAACCTAAACTCAGCTGGTGTGAAATCTTACACCGATCTATTTTTAGAAAGGAACGTTGAGTTGCTCTCTGGGCGAAACCCTCTGTTTTTTTTGTTTTTTTTTGTTTTTTTTTTAGGGCGCCACTGCTCGCTGAACTTCTGGTCTACCTACTACAAACACTGTTCTGTATTGCTCTGCGGTCATAAATCTGATGCCCCAAGTAATGGGCACCTTACTTGATGAGAGCAAAACAGATCTAAGGCTGTGATGTGAATGTTCGTAGATTTCCTAGTATTTGAGGGTGCAGAGGACTTTTTATTATGTTTGACGGCTGTGTGTCGCACATTACTGCCCCCAAACCCCTACAGAGAGCCCCTCAACTACAAAGGGCATGTCTGTCAGACCTCGTGTACATGCAAACATCCATTTTCGTGGATATCTCCAGCTTTTGTGTATTAGTTTGTTCCGGACAATACGTGCCACATACGCCACTGAAGACCGTTGTGCTGGCCAATTAGTGTTTGTTACATAGTCCACTGTTCATATTCAACACACACACGACTCCAGTATCAGCTGTAAAAACAGAGGCTTGCTTTGTCTGGAAGTGTTACTCAGCTCTCAACTGCGTATTTATCCAACTAGAAGACGACTGAATCATCGATGTTGGGGGGCCTTAGAGGGGCAAAGGAGGAAAAATTACGACTGCAAAAGGCAGTCCTGACCTTCAGGGACGTACAGCATAGCAGAGCTTAACTGTTTTTGGTGCAGGGGTGAAACAAATTGCTTCCAAATTTGACACAACATTCGCAGCCCCTTTATGGGACGTTCGGCAGGTTTAAATGCCCACACGGAGTCCCCGATCAGGGACCTTCGGCGTCTAAGCGTTAAGACCAGGCAGTGGACTCTATTATGTAATGGAATAAAAATATCTACAGTATTTTTACCTCTCATTTGACAAAAACATGGGAACTGTTAGCGAATTATATCACCCGAACTATAAGGCATGGGCATGTGTGTCACGTCCAGCCCCAAGGAAATATACACATACACACACCCATACACATCTTTCAACGCACATTCCTCTGTGTTCCCACTGAATTTCCACAGATAATATTCTGGCCACATTTTTAGTCTGTATAAATCAAAATATTTCAAAGCAAATCTGTCTTTTTTATTACACATGCCTAGAAGAGAGCGGTAAGTTGCTGCTAACACACAACAGTGTTGGGCAAAATACTCAATGAAATGTCTTTGTATTTATACCTTGAATGGCACAGGAAAGACATCAACACGTGTCAGGACCCTCGGTTGAGGATATCTCCATGCCATAGTGGGTGGAGCCTGCCAGAACACCACTTGATATGGAAGTGGTAGATCCTCTCGAGACAATCCACTGCTTGCATCTACAAATTGGAAAGCCCCAGCTCGAAGATCATCCCGGTAATGTTGATCTTGGTCTGGGAAATGAGGCACAGAATCTGCCAACTCTGTCACATGGCTACTTTGAAATGAGTGTAAGAAAGGCTCATACTCCGACCAAATCAAGTGCAAGCAACGAAGATGCTCTGGTCCAACATCCACTAAAATGCAGTCCGAATCAACGGTCAGCTGAACCTATTAAACAAAATCAGAGCAAACAGTCCTATACTAAGCATATATATACATACCCTCTGCATTTCTGAATGGTACAACAGGAAGACAGGGTATAAGGAATACAGTGTTTGGGTAGGATATTTGTTTTAGGAACCAGTGGAAATTCATACACAAGCCATGAAATAAGAGACCAAATACTAAAAAATTAAGCTGTTATTAAGGCTGTGTAGTAGATGGGGCTGTTGAGATGCCAGCTTTTCATCACAGCAACTTGGATTCAGTTCTTAGGCTGTCAATGTGGAAAATGATATGCACAAAGTGCAACAGATCCAGGTTTCATTTTACCCCTGACAATGATCAGTCCACCAATGCTTCATGCTCATATCTACTTATGGACCTAAACCTTCTGTCTGTAACCTTCAGGTGTCTTTGCTGCAGGGCAGTCAGATTCACATTCACATTCACAAAGCCACAATGACATGACACAGATCACTGGACAAACGAGTAAGAATAGTATGTCGGACCACACTGAAAATGATGCCTCCTGCTCAGTTGTCATGCGTGAATCTTGCCCGTATCACTAACCCCTTCATGCCTTGCTGACAAAACTGTTTGTTGATTTTTTATACAAAAGAAATGAATGCAAAAACCTTACAATGAAATGCAAGAGTTAATATCCCATAACATAAACTGGAGCCCAAAGCCTAAAAGTTACATTTCAGTCTTGTATCTATATAAATTTGATCATTATTCTATCTCTGAAAAGGTTAATTTGGAAGAGGAGTAAGAATTCTGTTACTTTAACTCTTTAAAGACGAAACGCATTCTGTCTAATATAAAGACTCAGGGTGTACCACGCAGTAAACACTCTCCACCTCAGTTTAAAAAACCAATCACTTGGTGACATGTCAGGTAAAAGTTGCAGATTGTTCCCAGATAAGTAAAAAACACATAAATGCAATGTGAGCACCATGGAGAATTGACTAAAGTTAAGCCCTGGTGGTACGTAAAGTTATCGCTAGGCTTTAAAAGGCTAAGATACAATAAGAAAGCTGATACTTCTGCGCACCTGTATGTGCAAGTTCTTACCTCCTATGACATTTATAAGTATCCAAAATCTAAGAGAATAAGAGCCTGTAGAATGATCCCTACTGATCATGTAATACCAATCATACTTTACAGTTAAAGACAACTTTTTAAACATAATTTGCTGCTAACCTGTGGGGGTGAGTCACTTCGCAGCCATGGTTCCCAGGCCAGGCAAACATCCACAGAGAAGCTCCAGGGATTGAGAAGACGTCGTGAGAGTCCTTCTAAGGCTGAGGTAAGGATAAGGCAGTTGACAGCCATATTACCCACCACACGATCCACTTGACCACGGACAATTCTAGACATAGTGCCAGTCACTCCAGCAACACTCACTACAATTTCGGCCTCATGCTTTAGTCCAGACAACTGAAACACCAGCTGTTGGCTTGAGATACTAATAGATGCCACTCCACCTGGATCAAAACAATACCACATCCAGTACTTACATGAAGTTACTTCTGTTTGTCTTAAACCTCACAGAAATTCTTGTTTGGAATAAATTTTATCTGATCAAAATTCTTAAGATTTCTGCACTCTAAAATGATATCTACATAGATTTATCCTAAACCTGCTATACATATAAACAAAATTCAAACCTCTGATACCTCAGTTAACCCTTAATGACCTACGTTTACATATGCAAACGCACATAAAACTGCGTACACAAGTAGTGTGTGTGTGTGTGTTTTTGTGCATGCATGCATGCGTGTGTGAATGTGCTGTGTAGGAATCTGGATCACTGGTAATAGTTAACAACAGAACCACAACATAGCAGCAATATACAGCAGTTACACATACATGTGCTTCAGTCAGTATTGCAGTCTTGACCTACGCTGAAAATAGTTATAAGGCATGCACATTCAGTAAAACTGTTATTTCAAAAGATCAACCAAGGGATGTGATGTATAACAGAGTAATGGAATGGTTATATATGGAGCCTGTGAGTACAGGTGGGAAGTGTCAAATCTTCCTGTTGAATTTACAACACACATTTGACCAGGATGTGTGCACTAATAAAAACTGCATTCCTAGCTTATCAATAAAAAATGTGGCAAGCACATTAAAAACTGGTTAATCTTACAAACCTATTTTATCTCTGAAGGCAAGTTTCTTTTTTTTATCCTCAATGGCTGCAGGGTCACAGGGATGATTCTGGTAATTCCAGTCAGAACTGCGTTTTCGTTCAAAGTGAGGTATCCTCTCACTCTCTTGTGATGCCTTGGATGGCAGTTCAACATTTGTGCCACTGTCAGGGTCACATATATGATGACTGGACATATTTTGTGAGCCATCTTCACTTCCCACATCAACACCTGACTGTGTCTTCAAAGTTGTTTCTTCAGAACATGGAGATGATATAAAGTCCTAGAAGGGGGAAAATAATAAAAAAGAAGAAACAGAGAAACAGATACAGAGGAGGGGAGTCAACACACAGCAGAACCCCCATTCACAATATGTCTGGGAGACAAGCTTTTTATACCATAAATGACGAAAAATATTAAATTGGGGTTGTAACCAAATCAAACAGAAAACTGGCGCCGTAGTTACAAAAACATTATGTTCACTCCAAATTTAAACCTAATGTTTTTCAGTTCACTTTACATTTATTTTATGGGACATTAAATAAAAACTTTAAGAATAACTTAGACATACAGCTTCACTGTTCAAGACATTCTACGAGTCCATTCTTCTGTCAGTGTGGTGTATGATAACCCATCATATGGTGGCAATGTGCTTATATGTAAATGGCTCATGCCATGGGCTTCTTGACCAATCACATGCACACTAACTCTTCAGAATGGATAGTACACTGCTGCGTTAGCAGCTGATTCTACTGTTCCACTTTCGTTGCATATAATCATGGCATCATTAATGCAACATGAACTCAAAGCTGTAAACACAAACTCTAAATTGAAGGACTGAATTTTTGCATCTTAAATGTGGGAATACCGTACAATTAGGAAACCGTATATCCAGAAGAAGTATACACTACTTATAAGCACGGCTGTGGAGTCAGTACACAAAAGCTCCGACTCTGACTCCTCAATTGTTAAAACTTCTGACTCTGACTCCTCGATTTTTAGAACTCCAACTCCTTCATAAAAAGTCAACATGTATTAATAATGGTAAATCTCTAAGACATTTCATTGCCACCACATGAATCATCAGGCTACTTTTTTGACTTATCACCTATATTTAAGTATAAATCTAATGGTTACTGTAGCTATCACGGCTCTGGATTTGGAGTATCTAGTTAAGATTTTAGACTGAGGTCGGAGTCAGAGTCAGTATATTTTCACCAGCTCCAACTCCGACTCCACCTAAAAATTCCTTCCGACTCTGACTCCAACTCCACCTAAAATTCCTTCTGACTCAGACTCCACAGCCCTGCTTATAATGGGTTTTTGTGGGACCACAAAGAACAAATCTAAAATGCAGGAAAACCTTAAATAAAGACTGTATTGTATCGAAATTTAACATCTGCAGAAAATTTAAATACCAGTACAGGTATACCATGCATGTTTTAGCTGCTTGTGAAGAGGACTTTTTCATATCTACATGAAATATATTACAAAGCTTATGCATACACAATCAATTTACCTAGAGAACTTCCTGCATATTCAAAACTGAACTAACAATATCATACAGTCTTGGTCTGAGACATCCCACTGTGTATGTGCTGTAAGATGCATATGAAATATCAGTATAACACAATTCCTTTTACTGACATAAAATGAATAACTTGGCTACATGCTTTGGCTTAAATCAGAAGCCATCACGAGGTCAAAGAAAATACAGTAAAACCCCAATTGCATATTTTTTTGGAAACCACCTGAAAATGGCATGAAATATGTGAAAGTAAAACAGCTGGGAAACACTTTTTTGACATGAAAAACATGAGGTTTGTGCATGGCTGAAGAACAATTACTCCTTCCAGACAGTGCATAGAAAAATGTGCCTCTGGGAAATGTCCAATGGCAGGAGACAACACTGAAGTCATGCAAAGGTAGTCTCCAATGACATAACACATTCCTTGTGCAATACATATGTTGCCACTACTCTTCACTGAATCCACACAGTTTTACAAACTGTATCTATACAAAGCTGCATGGTACAAGAAGTTATAAGGTTCAAGAAACTTCATTTTACTTATAATATTAATGGTTTGGCAGCACACCCTTTGGATTCCGCAACTTTATTGTTACATAAATATTTAGAATACTAGTGTGCTAATTTTTAAAGTTTGTTTACAATGTTACAGGAATCAGCAAGCAAATCACCATTATAATGATATATCAAGTTCATTCTAGAAATGGTATCTCATCTGAAATCCACTCCCACCTCTACAAAAAGCTCTAATATTTTTGTTTTTAAAATTTTTGTGACTTACTGTTTCTTTGCTTTAGCCATAACAAAATATTAAACACTAAATATACTTACATGAAGGCACTGTTGCACTTTTTTCTGGACAGTATCAATGAAGCACCACTGTGCAATGCTGTAATATATCTTTGTAGGACGACCCAGTTCCACATCTATTTTGGAAGCTTTACCAACAGATTTAGACCACCTGACTGTGAGAAAAGCTGGGGGAATCCCTGTGTCAGGATGAGGATCACCACCCTTTGTTTCCAGCAGGACAGACAAGAAGTCTTCAGCGCGAGGTATTCCTCGAGGGATTATACAATCTTGCTCTGATGATCGAACGCTTATGTCAAAACAAGATAGCTGGAAATTAATTTTACATAATCAGAAAAGGTACTTCCATATATATATTGACAAACATTAAGCCTATCAAGAAATTTCTCACCTTTTACGGAATCTGAAGGTTCGTTACTGAATCCAGCAGCTGCAAATCCTAACCTGGAGGTCAGAACTAGCAGAACAGTATAATGCCACACTGTGTACTGTTTCACTACACCTGACCTGCCGATCAGGACTGGCCACTGAAATCCGGTCCATGCCATCGTACCCCCTCCTTTCAGATACATTTTTATTCTGAGTTTTAAGAAACTTAATCAATAATCACATTTTAACACACCTTTGAGACCAATATTTCCTTTTCTAATTAAAAATGCTTCCATCTGCTAGATTCAATTGGCTCAGAATAGAGTCCACTGTTGCAGTCTTCTAACAGTAATGAACCTTCATCTTCCAGTACAGACTGGTCAACTATCAGCTTCACAAGAACTGATACATTACAATGGAGTTTTGAGTGGTTTGCACAGAAATTATACACACAGCACCTTACATCGAACCATCAGCAATCCATGTAGACAAGTCTTGTGGCATGAATTTGGTATAAGACCAAAATCATTCAACATACCTGCACCTTAGACATCACAGATAATCTTGATAGGAAGGCATGAGGCTGGGCCACTAATATATAGAGCAATGGTTGAATATGTTTCCGAGGAGGCAGTGCATCTTCAACAGAACCTTCCTCTGACCCAGCTTCATAGCCTACATCCTCACTCAGGTCATACTGCAATGGAAGAAAATGAAATATCAGAATATTTCCACATACATTATATGTTAATTTGTATCCTCACAACTTCACTGTACACAGTACACTGTGCCACTCACACAGGCATTACTTTAATATATTACCAAAAGTTGGCCATTATGAGTCATAACATCTGCCTTAGAATGTGTCAACAGCATGGTCAAAAAAAAAATCAAAAGAGACTGGACATAAAAGTAACATACCAGCTTCTTGTTGATAAATTTACATTTACTAAGCAAAATCTTAAATACCATAAAAAAAATTACACAGAAACTATGCAAGCAACTTAAATTTGGGGAACACTTTCTACAGTTCAATTCAGAACCTTTTCTGTTCTCATCTCCTACCAAAAATGTACAGATTAACACATCTAAGACCATAATTTAACCTTTTACTGTACACACGTATGAAACTTGATCTTATACTTAAGCAAAGTACACAGACTGAGAGTATTTAAGAACAGACTGCTGAGAAGATATTTAGACCTAGGGGACAGGAAGTCAGAAAAAGATACAGAATATTACAAAATATTAGAACATTCACAATTTATACACTACACTTCACCAAATATTACTAAGGTGGTGAAGATGCGGAGGGTGAGATACTTTGAACACATAGCATGCATGGAGACAATGAGAAATCAGAACAGCAGTTTAGGTGGAAATCTTGTAGGGGAGACATACAAGCAAGCCAGATGAGAATGAAATAATAATATTAAAATGTACTGAAATGTAATAGGATGTAAGGGCACAGGCTGGAATCAACTGGTTCAGGAGGGGATCCAGTGGCAGGCTATAGTGGTTACTGTACTGAACCTTCTGGGTCCACAAAAGGCAGAAAATTTCTTGAATAGCTGAGCAAATATCAGCATCTCACAAAGAACTGCAATTCATGCTGTGAGTAAGAGACATATGTCACTTCATTACTTATGTCATAGTATATGAGCTGATATAGAACAGACAGTCTTACCCTCTCTAACTTTTCACGTTTGTATTTCTAATCAGGTACCAACATGCATAAACAAAGTCTGACAGAAACATTCAGAATATTTTATTGTACTTGTTTCATGAATATGTTTTCAATGTACAGAGTCTTTGAATTCATTTACATGATATGGAGGAGTTAAGTGCACAAGAACATCAATTCGTTCAATATTCTGCCCCACATAAAAAGTATTGGGTTACTACCCCAATTATATGTATGTCACCTGGGAGCTAATTTTTTTACATGCAATGATTATGAGAAAGTTTATCCAAAGTATTAATTGTCATATATGATTATATACTACGCATCTAAAACTGATTGAAAAATGTCTAGAAGTTCTTAACTGTACCCATGCAAAACTTCCTAGCTTCACACTTTTAATTAAAGTTTGCCTTTTTATCAGTGTTTCACACTTACCTGGTTCAATCACTGGCATAAAACCAGAAAAAGCTATTACTTCAGGTTTACAAAAAATATTCTGAAAACTAATTTCCTCACTATAAACATATTTTAAAAATTCTTAAAAATTAGTACCTTGTTGGGAACATGCTGAGAGCCATGCTTCTGTTTATGTCTGCTTGAAAGTAAGTGTACTTCTCTGTTATCTCTTTCCACCAGCTCATATAGTGCGAAAGAGACTTTGCCGGCTGTAAGCAGAATTTCAACAGGAACAACATCTTGTGGTCGTGGATGTTCAGTTTTACTCCACATAGCATATGATCTCTGTGACAGTGCTCGTTTGCTTGTTATCTCCTAAAAATACATACAGGTTTCCTTGAGAATCACGTTATTTCACAAAGGTAACTTTGCGATAATGTTTAATGAAAACCACCTGGGGGTTTGTCCTGACATCTAAGGTGGTCCATCTACTACAAAATTATTTTCTTATGTTACAATGCAAGGCTACAACTGTGAAGTGTGCCTCTGGATCCAATCATATCTAGTCAAAAATCATTATGAATTATTTCTAAAAGATCAATTTTAATAGTACTACCCACTCCCACTCAGATTTTCCATCCAATTTCCACATTAAATTCTGCATGTGTTTTTCTTCCATCATATAACCCTTCAAATTTGTGACATAAAACAATATACTGTCCTTGGGCAGTGGCAATATATACAGACTGTGCTGCAGACGTAAGTATTTCAGAGACACCTATTTTACTTTGGAGCTGAAGGCAATAAGGATCTCTCAAACAATGGCAATATACGGTACATTAACAGCACCATCGTCAAAAATCTAAAACACGGATGTGTACATGAACATGTACGAGTAAATGCATATACACATGCACACACACACACGCATGTGTACACCCTCCCATCCCCCCACACATCCACACACATAAACACAAACATAAACATGCTTACACTTACACTTAAGGTTACACAGAACTACTCATTACTCCCATGTTTTAAGTAAATAGTTATTCTAAGGCTTAGAAAAGACCACAGGTGAGGAACAAATGGAACACAAATGTTGAAGTTTAAATTACTTTCTTTTAAAGTCAATAAAAGTGGACTTCAAATTCTTATGTTTAACCCATTCCAAACTATTCATGATTTAAATTTTATGGAAGTAATTTTATTCTCAGACAAAGAGGAAGACAAAGTGCCAGGCAATTATACTGTTAAAAATGCTAATATTGAGCACAACTAGCATCTTGTTTGAGGCTTAACGTCCTCACAGTGGTGTATACTAAGGATTCAACTCTTCTGGCATCTTCTTGGACTGCCTTTCCCAAAGATGAAGGTACCATTATCCTTCAAAATATCGGGAACTATTTACCCAATGGCAAAGAACAGCACACCAGAAGACTTGAATCTTAAAACTTTTCACTAATTGAGAAAGGCAAACTTTAACGTTCCTTATATGCCACACCTCACTCTTCCACGCTCACCAGCACAATACACAGGTGTATTATACTCACTGTGGCAGGACTCTCGGGTGTCCTCTGTCTATGATGTGCAGAAGGAAGTGACACATTAAACTCCACCTCATTTCTGGTCTTTTTAAAATAACTGCTTTCTTTTGCTGCCAACCCTCCATCTCTGCCCATCACACTGGCACTTGATGCATCTGCACAGTCTACTCCACTATCCACGAACCTGACATCAATGAAACAAAGCACATTAAATTTACGGAACTTCTGAGACACTAAAATGAGGAAAGTAAAAAAAACAGTATCGAAATAAATGCTTACAAATAGAAGAAAATTAACTGTAATTCACAATAATAATTTAACCATTGCTATAAGAATATAACTGCAGACATTTGGTCACTGGTTGTCATACAAAAACAAGTAAGGTGACACTGTTATTTTAAGCTGATTTTAATTTAGTAATGGTAATAACTACATAACCAATATGATACAAATCATTACATATTTACGAAATGTAATATGATCATGTATGAAGGTCATACTGGAAGTCATGGGCATTGTGGAATTATGACCAAATACTAGGTAATATTACAATGCACAATACATGGTGACTAGTTCTATATAACATCTCACACCAGAATAAATATCATGTTGCCTGCCCCCACCATATGGTCACAGCTCAGTGCGAAAATATGGCTGGCGAGGACACATCATTTTGGCAACAGACAGTGATGACATTTCTTAAGGAGGAAATCTCCACACTGGATATTCATGCACAACTCCAATGTCCATACAGAAATGCATGCATGGGTGTGAGCAGTGTCAAGGTAAGAGATTAAGCATATTAAAGACAGGAACACAGACAGTGCCAATTAGCCCAGTAGGGGCTGCCTGTGAACTGCCTCTGGTGAGAAAAACACAGGAAGAATTGATGACCTCATCAGAGAGAATCAGTGCGTGACAATCGGGAAAATGACAGCAGAGATTAGAATAGTGCACTGTGTGGTTCAACAGAGAGTGGAAAGTTTGTGCCCATTGGGTTCCGTGGCTGCTAATGGAGGAATACATTCTCTGGGGGAAAAAATTGTGTCCTCACAATTTCTGCATTTGTATGCTGTGAAAGACAATGGCTTCCTTCACAGCATCATGACTTGTGATGACAGCTGGTTTCATCATGTTGATGTGGAAACAAAATGACAGGATGGAATAGCACCACACAACACTGCCAAGGAAAAAAGCTGCAAACAATGCCTTCAACCCATAAGGCAATGGGAACTGTTGCTTGGAGTGATAAAGGATGCATACGAGTTGCATTTTTGCCACAAGGGGCAACCATCAACACTCCTTGTTACCATCAGATAACCCTGAATCTTCACCATGCACTGCGTGACAAATGTCCAGGAAGAAAAAGATCATTCTGCAACACAGCAATGCACAGCCTCACAGTGCTGATCCGTGCATGGAAAGGTTTCAGAAGAATGGCTGCAAACTTGTCCCCGTTCCACCCTCTGCTGTACGGACCTAGCCCCCACTGGACTACCATCTGCTGAGGTTCATAACGGATCAGATGAGAGACCAGCACTATGCAACCAGTAAGGCTGTCCAGCAAGCCATCCACTGTCATTTATGAAATGCTGAAATGAAGTTCTACTGCAAGAGGATACTCAGACTTCTCGAATGGTGGCAAAACTGCATCAGTTTCGATGGGGATTTTCTACAGAAGTGAATACAGTGAACAGACTCATTCACATGTGGTTTTCCTATTCATACCTTTACTTTCCTGCGACATTAATTTGCTCATGACTTACGGTACATTCCTCGTATGTTTTGTGTTGTTAAATTGCACCTCCTGATGATGGCCTTAAGTTAAAACACATTCAGATCGGGATAGCAAATCCATCATTGACAAGGTATTAAATGCAGTTTAATAGTTACATTATTGAAATGATACACAGAACCTTCTTCTTCTTCTTCCTATGGCTCTTTGACCCTTTCCCTAGCCATGGCCTCCCATGTTTAATGGTATGGAATATGATCTAAAAACATGATATTTAAGTACACTAACGTCAAACGAGAATTTATATATTTTTGCAGGGCAAATATCACCTGTTCAGTTACTTACAACGAACAATGGAAATAAATGTCACATAAAATGCTACACTTACAGATATGACTAAGGTGTGGGTACGAGAAAATAACACAATACAGACCGACTGTAGCCTGTGCCTGCCATGTCAATCTCAAGTGTATCCTCTGAGATGGTTTTCATGAATGAAGCAGCCTGTACTCCAGGAGAGTGTTTCTTGTTTTGTAAGTCAACAAGAAGTGGTTTCAGCAGCAGCAGAATCTCTTGTAACAGAGCTGAGGCTAGCAGGAGCTGTCCTGTGTTGATCAACACCTGACAATTCATACCAATGTAGCAAGTCAATACAAGCCCATCAGAAAATCAGTTAAACATTAACTGATAAAGAAAGGGCAGAATACATGATGCCTAAAAGCTGTGAAAAATTCAAACATAAGGTTAGGAGCTGGAGCTTTGATAAGTCATGTTAAAAACCAATGCAAAATTTAAAACCAGCGGCATCCCCTTTTGTGGATTATATCACATATCCTAGATTACAAGAACTGGTTTATATGTAAGTGTATGTGAATGTGTGACTGGAGGTCATAGGTCTAAGTACAAAGCCTTTCATCTATGAACTGGAAATATTGTGTGTAACTGAAGCAAAATATGAGGTTTCAACATAAAATATTTCAAGCACAGTGTCGTAACAAACACATAACAGTGAAATGCATACTTCAAACTTCCTAGGTCAAAATATGTTCATGAACACTCTGTTTCCCATTACTTCTTATTTATGTTCTTCCATTAGAGTTAGAGATTGCAGGTTTTAAACTTCTTGTCATCAAGTACATTTGCAGATCATACCTCTATATCAGTAACTGCATTGACCTCTAACGAATGTCCACAGACGAGGATGTCTCCATGACACACAATGGCTGGTGCTACCACTACACATAAATTTGATCGTGCAATTACAGGTAGGAGAGACATGTGTGGTGTGAAGCTTTCTTTGCCAGATGCCAGGTTATTCCACTCTACAGCTGGGTTCTCACTCATGGTACGAAGACTTGTTGACCGGGAATTTGTCAAGCTGCAAATATCAGCCAGAAATGGATACTAAGTCTTTGAAAACCTGGTTCAAGCATGGTGAATACTGCTCATGCATTAGTTAAAAATTAAAATATGCTACGTCACAGAGCAGTTTATGGTAAGAATTACAGTCTTGCCAAACACAAACTTAATGGCCTTTGTTCATCACAAAATGCAACCTATCAAATCCTTTCTTTTACAGCATGGATTCAGAAAATACATAGAAATTACTCTTCCAGCCTGAATGATCAGTGTCAGGCTTCCAGTAATGTCAAAAGGATAGCTACAAATGTTACACATTACTGGGACACACTTACTGGTATAAACCTACATAACACAAAATATAAATATATGAAATAAGCCTGTACCTGAGGCAGCAGTCAAGTTCCTGCCAAGTGCCAGTGTTCACAGTGAAACCCTTGATATCGAGCTGATACTGTCGGTCCTCCACTTCTGAGCCAGGAACACACAGCATACGAGCCTGCTCAGCTACACGGTAGATATCAGAACGCACCACAGTACGTCCCAGTGGATTGTCTGCCTGAAAAAATTTATAGATGACCATATCAGTGTACAGTACATCACTCAGTCAGTCTCCTTACATTTGTAAACTTACATGAGAAATATACAGGATGCAGCAATAGAATATGACAGTTTTTCAGACTGCTATTTTGATGAACTGGGTTGAATATAAGAGGCAAAAAAATTACAGAGTATCAGTAGTAAAATGTTATTTAATGTAGGCTGTTTATCTTTTAAAAATTTATAGATGACCAAATCAGTGTACAGTACATCACTCAGTCAGTCTCCTTACATTTGTAAACTTACATGAGAAATATACAGAATGCAGCAATAGAATATGACAATTTTTCAGACTGCCATTTTGATGAACTGGGTTGAATATAAGAAACAACAAAATTACAGAGTATCAGTAGTAAAATGTTATTTAATATAGGCTGTTTATTTTTTAAAAATTACATCATTTGAGTGGTCTACCGGTCATGAAATACATTATTGTAACTGTAATCGGAAATTAACCATAAATTTGCATTAAAAACCATTTATGAATGATGCTAACTTTGACCCCAGTATGCTCTTTTGTCCCTTAACCTTTTAAAGCCTAGCGGTAACTTTACATACCACCAGGTTTAACATTAAAAAATTCTACGTGGTGCTCACATTGCGTTTATGTGTTTTGTACGGATCTCAGAACAAACAGCAACTTTTGCCTTATAAAACTTTAAGAGACTGGTTTTTATAACCGAAGTGGAGAGTGTTTACAGCGCGGTACGCACTGAGTCCTTATATAAAACAGATACGCTTCGTCTTTAAAGGGTTAATGTGCCATATGTGACAATATTTAGAACTCAACTGTAACTAGCATACTACAGTGTCTGAGCAAGTTGTATGCCTTTGTGCAGTTCTGATCAATTTCCTGTGCCTCTGAGTAGTTCTGGTCAGTTTCCCATCCCAATTACAGGAACATACTGCATTCCAAGGAGACCACTTAAGCCGCGTAATTTTTAACAAGTAGAGAGCACACATCAAATGTCATTTTACTACTGATACTATGCAATTTTTGTGTTTTTACATTCAACGCAATTTATCAAAACAGTGATCTAATACTGTCACATTTTACTGCCACATCCTGTATTATTTAAACTGTATTACTAATGAACGAACTCAGTGGAGTGTATCTGTTATGAGAACCTGACAATCATTCTGCAAGTGAATAAATTACCATCTTCTATGGAATCTCAAGGGCCTCTGTCATTTGTAAAACAGCTCACTACTAAATCCTTTCCTGGACTTGCTGACGCTAATGTAAGCTCACACACACACACACACACACACACTACATCTTTACTAAAAATTTCAATATCCTCTATGACTAATGTCCTAAGTTGTACCCTCTCTCCATTTTAATCTTATCCCTCCATCTACACCACACTCTTGGAAGTGGTTCTCTCTTTTCACATTTTGCAACTAAAATATTGTACGTTCTTATCATCACCCCTCTACCCCTTGCCTTAAAGCCTAAAGTTCTCAGTAATTATATATGACAATTCAGGTCAATTTCTCAAAAGAGAACTCACCTGTGGTGTGACAGATACAGCCTCCACCTGCAACAGGCAAACATTGTGCATGTCTCCAACTGCAGTTAGTTCTGAAGCAGGCAGAATGATTCTAATATTGCATGTGTCCAGATACAGAAGGGGCAAAGTGTTGTTGTTGATATGCATGGTCCAGTTAGTAGCCGTGTCAGTAGTTTTTTGTGTGTATATCTGTTCGTGTTCTGACAGCATTAGGACTGGATACAATACTGTGACGAAACTGCTAAGTGTCAAAGCAGAGAAAACAAGGTCCACAGGTTGCAGTTTCACAACAATTTCACTGATGTAACGTGTAGCTGAAGTATCATCCTGTAACCTATGTACAAAATAAGACAGTGTATTAGACATGAAAATGCAGAGATGAATATTCTCAATACAGAAGCATTCTTGCAACAAAGTTATTCTGAGTATTATTATATAAGTCAAGTGATACAGTTCATGCTCACTGGGCAACAGGTGCATGCACAGTGATCACCATAATACCTCATCTCTTAAACCCTTCTCACAACATCCAATTTATGGGCTGGAATAACTCAGTAAAGTGATTTACTATGGTCTTGATAACTCAAGTTTGGTCCATAGCATAAGCACAAATTTCTCTTTTGCTGTCACGGCCACACTGACTCTGGTGCCCGCCCACCTTCAGATTCTTATTCTATGCATCCTGCTGGAGTCTAGTTCCCCAGTGGTAAAGCAGCCACAGCATAAAGCTGACCACTCATTTGCATCTTCTGTCAAGATTAAGAATGTGTGATGTCTTACCTCCACTTCTGCATACATCTTCATGGCATGGTGAATAAGCACAGGGACCACTCAATCTTCTATAATACCCATTTGCTCCAAGGAAATTTTTTTATGGTTACTCTTCACACCAATGGTGAATAAATTTATCATTTTGAAGCCAAGTAAATATTTTGATTTCAGGCTTCTGCAGTGATGTTGATGAGATCTGCGCTCTTCTGAGATATTATGCAGCGTTGTGTGATAACTGTTAACCGACGTTTTGGGACAATGTATTGGTCCCAGCTTCTAGGATCAGAAGTGCAAGAAGGAAAGAACTTTTGACCCTCGAAGATGGGACTGATATGTTGTCCCAAAATGTCGGTTAACATTTACCACACAATGCCACGTAATACCTCAGAAAAGCACATATGTCAACTAAATATTTGTGGGCCAGGCATAAAAGAGAAGCTGAGTTAGCACAGTCAGTATAGTTACGAGGCAAGGGGCTGGAAGATCTGGGGTATGAATTCCAGCAGAGATAATAATGTTTTGTCTCCAAAACATACAAACCAGATCTGGGGCCCACCCAGTCTCCTTCTTTCCTGGGGATAAAGTGGCTTCCATCCAGTGCAAAGTTTAAAAGTAAATAGAGCTATATCTCTAATCCCCCTATATGCCTTCACAGTGTGAACAGGGAAAACTGTGCCTTTTTACTTTTACCAGGCATAAAATTTGCTGCCAGAACTCACAACACGTATTAATCCCTGCAAGGATAGCAGCTCCCCATCCTGATGGTAAAATCAGGATGACTGCCTTAATCTTACAGGTGATAAAAATATATTCCACATCAATATTTTAAACTTAATTTTATACAAACTCAATAAAAATGCATCGAGACATAGTAGTGAATGATATTATGTGAGTTTTGACTCTATTATGCAGCAGTATCATATACCAGAACAATGGAATCCATGAATTATGTTACTTTCCTACCACACCTCCCATGTCCTCCAAACACCAAATTTGACAGCATACTTGAATAAAAAATGTATTATTAAATTCTGTCACACAAAGTTAACATTCATGCACCAGAGTATGATATTTACTTGCCAAGATGACTAGGTATCCTGGAATTTTCCTGTTTTTGTGCTCAACATACCCAGCATTGATGTCAGAACTGCGAGCATTTGCCAGCATCACAGTCTGTTTCCGAGTTCCCCAGCGACTATGAACACTACGGCATTTTGCACGAGTAAATGTCACACTGAGAAATCCACTACCATCATCCACATCTCGATGAACTGCATGAGGCTGTGATGAAGTAAGATCTTCTTGCCTACGCATCACCAAGCCGACGTACGGGCCAAACTCCCAGGAAGTACTGTTAGGCTTCCTACATTAATATAAAAAGAAATAGCCAAGAGATCAATTTCTGCTTAAAAAAGATGTTACAAACCAATGTAATGTGTGCAAACAGCCTGCAGTATAATCACAATACCAACTATGCTATTCTGGTTCCCTTGTATGGCACCGTAAGGAATGAATATCAGAAACAAGGTCACTTTCACAGTGACAGTAATGTGTAATGATATTGAATCCTTAACTGGTAATTATTCATGATGTGAGCAATGGGAGTTTATTAACCCTTTAAAGGCGAAGCGTATCTGTTTTATATAAGGACTCAGTGTGTACCGCGCTGTAAACACTCTCCGCTTCAGTTATAAAAACCGGTCTCTTAATGTTTTATAAGGCAAAAGTTGCTGTTTGTTCTGAGATCCGTACAAAACACATAAAAGCAATGTGGGCACCATGTAGGATTTTTTAAAGTTAAACCTGGTCGTATGTAAAGTTTCTGCTAGGCTTTAAAAGTTTAAGGTAACAGGCTCATACTACTAACATAAAAAAACATGACAAGTATGTATATAATTTTAGAACTGTAAATACCAGATGATATAGGAAGAGAATTTCTAATACTTAAAATTTTAATTTCAATCAAAGTAGCACTTTTCTAATAGTCTGTATCCAACTATAAATATAGGACCCGGTTACTGAGTTCCCAACTGACTCCATTAGAGTATGGTGAACAGGCGATTCTAGTTATTTGTTGGAGACACAAGAAATATAATATTTAATCTTCAGTAGCCATGAATTGCACCACTGTAATGGCACATGTGTCCAGTTGGGTCAGCAATGTACTTTTTCTTTGAAGTATTCAAGCACTGATACCCACAATCATAACACGGAAGACCTCAATCCATTATTACGTGCTGTTTACACAGTAAGAATAAAATAACACATTATGTGGAGTTGATGTCTGTCCATTCATCCGTGACTTTGTACCAGCACCCACACCCTCAGAGAGATTCTTTAAAAATGTGAGACTGCAGACTTTCACTGAGTTGTTATGCAATTGCTACTGATCCCATACTACAGCCTACGTAGCATAAGGCCATAACAGAACTTCTAACATTAGCACAAAACTTTCCACAGGCTTGGCTGAAGTCTGACATGAGCAACTTCCACCAATTCTCATTTCTCTTCCTATTTGAAGTAAAATGAATAAACTTCAAAGAATGATGTTGGTAATTTTGTATACTGCATTGTAGAGTACTCCGTTTTCAATATTCTTTTCTTATGACATATTTTCTTTAATCCCATAATGAAACTAAATCCTCCACCAGCACAAAATTTCTGCAGGATATGAACTTTACCTAACATAATGCAAGATACTGGCATATGCCACCTTGCATTTCACTTTCATGTAGACTGGTTGAAGGTCAAGAGAGGTCATGATGTCTTCCATATCTAGTGTTAACTTCAGCTCATCTTCTGGGGTGCTGTTGTTCACTGCATACAGCGAAACTGTAAGCCGAGCAAGTGTTGACTGCATCCAAACTGTTATTTTCACTACATCTGAACATTCAGATAAACCACTTTCTGTAACAAACAAGGAACAAAACGTAGCTATTAACTATAAAATACCAACAGTAATGCACAAATTTAATATACGGCACGAAGTCTGAAAGTAGGCTTTCACAGCATGTATACCATGACTGCCATGCTCTATGGGCATGAATTTCTGTGAAGTGACTTTGGCAATGTGTACATAGCAAGAAGGACTTTACCTTACCAACAGTGTTCCAGCTTTCAGTGTGAACTCGCTCCCTGATGATGGTGGTATATACACCACCCGAAACATGTCGGAGTGAAAGTGATTCTTTAAACACTTTGGGTCATAGCTTCAATATGTGCATTACTGTTGGTACTTTCTAGTTAATAATTCAATAAAATGCATGGTGTAAACAACATAGTGAAAATGTAGCTATGTTACTGAGTATAGTCTTATGCAAGCCCCATAATTATATGGTAAAATCATGATGGAAATTAAGACCAGAATTCTCCATATTAATTCCGTTTGTCAGTCCCATTAAGTACAACATCTTAGCTGAATGAATGTTTCACTATACAAAAAAAACACACACACACACACACACACACGCGCGCGCGCGCGCACGCACGCACGCACGCGCGCGCACGCACACACACACACACACACACACACACACAACTTGTAATGGCCATCTACTTGATAATCATGAGTCCTCACTCACATGACATGAGTAAACAAGCAATTATATCAACAACTGACACTATGTTCTTGAATTCCTTGTTTACTTAATAATGTCATATATTTCTGTCAAACAGCAGATGATTGATTATGCACACAGCACTCACAAAGACATTGCTTATTCAAAAGTACTATCCAAGCAATATGCTAGGCCACTAAACTCAGCCACAAAATTAACTGGAAGAGTTCTTAAATGGTGATGGGTTGCCAGTTTTTATTCCCATATCCTTAACAATGTTTAACTACACTTAAAAACATGAAATGTCAGATGCTTGAGCATAAACTCACGTTGCTCAGTTGAATCTTCTGTGACCAGAGGAGTGGTTGGGGATTCCCTGCTGCCACTACTCTCTGGAAATACTGTAGGACTAACTGGGGTGAGCGGCTCTAATGCTGGGGCTGACTTCGTATCTGAAGAAGAGGAACTCAAAAACTGGAGACCAGAAAATTCCAGAAGTCTGACAAGAACACCTGCCATCAGCTTCACCTACAACATAATTGCACATGATTATACAGACATTAGAAATTGCATTTACATGGAATTTAGATGTAAAACTTATTAACTATGAGTTCTATGCTAAATATACTTAAAACACAGAATTTTACTCACATACCTGGAGAACACTAAATTAATTTTTGTTTTCTTCTAGTTCAGTGTTTATACAGGATAACTTATGATTGAACAATTGTGACAGAAACCCAAAACAAAAACAGGTGATGGTATATTTCATAGTCCTTACCTCTTCTACCTACTCATAGTAGGTGTCGAGGTTGTTTATTCTCACTTGATCACACTCAGACATACACCACAATCGGTAGGACTCCTCTGGACGAGGGATCGGCCCGTCACAGAGACCTCTACCTGACAACACAAACACTCACAAGAGACAAACATCCATGCTCCTGGTGGGATTCGAACTCATGATCCCAGCAAGCACTCGGCTGCAGACCTATGTCTTAGACCGCGCGGCCACTGGGATCAGTGGTGGTATGTTAAAGAAATATAAAAGACAGCAGGGCTGAGGTTTCACAGTGAACACATGAAAATGAAACTGTACTGCTCTTCTTGTGAGAATAAGACATCTTGCCTTGAAGTTTTGAGGACTGCATGCAACAACTTCTCGAGTGATCAGCCATACCAGTATGCAGCCACTTTCCAACATTTCAGAGACAATCTCTATCTCCATTATCAGGGAGCAATGTAATGACTGACAGTCCACTGTAAATAATCCACACTGATATTGATGAAATGTTCCTACAAGTATATTGCTGATCACATTACAATTTTTCTCCTTGAAACGCTGAGCTTGATCTGATTCCACTAACACTTCAGATGTCATTAAAATTGCAGTAGTTCCAACTTTTAAATTTCTAGTATTATTCCTCTGCTTAATAGTCAGTGTCCCTAAGCATATACTGTTTTGCATAAACACACAAATTACAAATTATTGTTTCTTATTAATTAGTTGAGTACTGAAAAAAAATTTATGTCTTATGTTAAACACCAAATAGCAGTACTGTGACAAAATACATCTTTAAGTAACTGGAAAGTGAATTAAACTGACCCTAGGAACAGCACTTTCCCTTGCATATTGGTAAATTGCAGAGTCTAGTCTTCACGCACATGAGCGAACCAAACGAAAAAAAGTGGGCACAGTTCAGGGGCTACACACACTGCTGCTCAACACAGAAATTCTGTGACTGTTAGCAAGCATTAACTCTTCCTTCCATAGGTCCTAGTGGCTGTTTGTTAATGGTTCTACTTCACTGAAAATACAGTGGCAGTCAGGTTCAAGGTCAACTTAAACATGACCATATGGTTATTGAACTGCCATGCATGAATTAAAGGAAACCAATGAGGAGTATGAAAATGTCTGTATAAAACCTATTGCCAATCCACTGACATGGGAATTTTCTTAAACAGCTAACAGATTTTAGTTTGTATTTCCCGGTCCCTGTCTGTGGACATCCTAGAGGCTGAGTACAAATCACAACGATCGAAACAGCAGAATCAGCACAGCTATGGGAGGGATGGGAAAAAACAACACAGCTACCAGGTACCTGAGATTATTCATAACAGTGATTAGAAAAGGGGGAAATAAGGAATTTAGCCACAAAAACAAAACCACACTGTACTATTTCTAGCATAAACACATGCCCACTGCCTCTCTGTAGTATATATTATTTTAAATTCATTCTTACCTGTTCTTGGCATACAGATATGTTGACTGGGGTTGTATCAACATGGACACAGAGACCAAGGGCTCCCAGTGCCACTTTGTCATTCTGACATTTTGCAGATATTCCAATTGTGGCATCAGCAGACACAGGTTTCAAGAAATTAAGCTTTGTACCATTCTGCAAGGTGTAACAACTCAAATCTGCCAGGGACAAACTCCATGGAAAACTAACTCTGTCTGAAAAAGAGAAAAGACACAAATAAGTTAACAGCAAAAGATGATGATCATCAGAACTGTAACCTGTGTAACACTCAGATATTTGAACAGATCAGTGAAAGGCATCCAAGTCTTTTATGGAAATAATTCTTACTCATATGTAACTCCAATCGGGCCAACAGAAGAAAAATGGAGAGAAGGAAAAATAGTTGTATCACATTGTTGGCAGGTTACACAGTTTCACATACTTTGAAGGTAATTAGGTAGTTCACATGCTTTTATACCCAAGTTTCCCTACATTCCTGCAGCCATCTCTTGATTTATTTTAGAACTACACAAGTGTTGACTCAGAGTAGAAGCTTTACAGATGTATAAGAGGCATGTTCTTTCCCAGTTCTGCCCTGCTGTGAGGTTATAAGCATATGTTGGGCATCACACTCTTCTATTCTACAAAGCAGTGACTAAATGATGCAGTGCAAAGCATACAAGATGAAGATACTTTACAGGGTTATGCACTGAGCATCTGTCAGTTGTGCTGTGTAGTAACTGTGGACATCAATACAGCTCTTTTACTGATAGTCAAAGTGATATTGTACTTTTGGGCTGAACATGGTTACATACATGGCCAACATCGCAAGTCAGCACCTGGTCAAGACTGTGCTGAATTAAAAGATGAAGAAAGCAATGTTTAATTTATAACAACTCCAATTTTAAGTATTTATTGCAACACAGTAAACATCAGCGTAAATAACCTAGGTCAGACATGAGCTGTGTAATAAAATGGTAACTGTAGAACATCAGTCCTGGCAACTACTTGAGCTTATTTTTGATTACCCATCCCATTGTGCACGTATGCAGCACTATTTTCAATCTATACGACAACTACCTTCCCTGCTTCTTGATTTTATTATTGTCTTACAAGATGTTTCAGTCATACAAGGCAACCATCATCAGGTAAGAATGCAACAACTATAAAGTTGTGGTATTCTTACCTGCTGACGGTCGCCTTGTATGACCTAAACATGTTGTAAGGCAATAATAAAGTCAAGAAGCAGGGAATGTTTTTGTGTTTGTCTGTATAGACTGAAAATAGTAGTAACTACTTGAACGTTTACGGTAAATACTAGAAGACCCTCATAAAATCCCGTATTGCATTTTAATGCTGCTACTACTCACCTTTGGTCCATACACTTTCAGGCAGCTTTATGGGTAGATGAGACATATACTGGTAAAGACCCTGTTTCTGGGCTGCACTGCGAAATGTCAGGAGTGGAAATTTCACAACTACAACTTCGGGAGGAGCAGATGTCTTACTGTGCTGACACTGTGCTAGAGCTTCTTCTATTGACTGTGTCCCTACTGCAGATAAACTGGCAGTGGGCAGGTATATAACACACTGAGCTACATCGCCACAGAGGACCATACCACGCCACACAGGAAACCAAAGAAGAATGTTATCTCTGCTCCATTTTGCCTGTAGAGAACAAATTAAATATTTTCATATGGGTTCAACACAGCCAGGCCTCTGCATTCCACATTGTGTACATCTAAATTTAAGTTCTAATATTGCCTGTAACACTGAATGTACAATGACCATATGGAACTTTAACTAGAATTGGGCACTATGTTTACCAGCTACTGTCAAAGTACTGCACTTTTATACTTGACTCCATACCATATGTCAGAATATCGATTATACTCCTCCTCCTCCTCCTCCTACCACCACCACCACCACTAACACCACCACCACCACCACCACCACTACTACTGGGATGATGACAATGATACAACACCACCACCACCACACCATAACAAAGTTTCTCATGAATAACCCTTCGATGCATTACATGTTTGGACTATGATCATCATCAGGACATTTTTCTTTACAAACACAAAAACCTGATTGACATTTTTGAGTTGAGAATCTTATAGAAATTTATTTAATGAATTAAAAATTTTACCACTCTAACTGCACTATGTATCGTCTTTACTTCTGTTTGTGACTAATAACAAGAGTAACTTCATTACAAACTCAGAACATTATAGTACACATACTAGGCACAAAAATTATCTGCACTTACCTCAAACTAACTTAGTTATCTATCAAAAGTGAGTTTTTCTGGTATAAGAATCTACAATAACCTTCCATTGAACATCAAAAATGCTTCTGGTAATATGATGAGATTTAAGAAACTCCTAAAACATTTTCTGGCAAATCACTCCTTTTATAGTTTGGAGGATTATTATGATAGATAATACATGCGGTATATAATTTTAGACATCTTGCTTTTTTAATCTGACTCACTCACCTATTTGTAACTGATTTTACTGATATTAATTTTAAATTTAAACTAAAACTATTAAATTAAAATTAGTTCTTAAATTAAACTTAGGCTGCTCATTTGTCATGTCTTATTTCTTTATTTAAATTTATTACATGTGTTATTAATATACACTCTATGCATACACAATCTATTTAAAACTGTGGTGGTAATCCTACTGCTTGTACATGTTGCCTTTTGTACCTTGATGTATTTTAATTTATATTATTTATTTTCCTTCTACATTGTTCACATTACTGACTATGTCATTATCCTATTTTGGGTTATACGAACCCTTGTAATGGATTCTGAACGTAAATTAATTCAATTCAATTCTTATGGGTACAATTTTAGAATTGCTAAAAATTCATGTTAGTTAGTAAATGTACAACTGGACGGTCATCATTATTTACTGTACATCTGGAGGCCTTTGGTCTTCCAGGATGTTAAGTGGCATAGGTTGGTAGCTGGTTACCTATAGTTTGGGACACCCTATCCATTCCATCTACAAGGATCTAGCAGAACAAGAACAACCCTTGAAGGTGGGACCAACAGTTGTCCCAAAATGTCAGTAACCAACTATCAACCTACACTAAATAACATCCCAGAAGAACAGAGGCTTCCTCTACACCATGGTGAAAGCCTGCAATTTCGCATACCAAACTTCGTATTAAGTTGGCCATTACAGATTATATACACATTCTCACATGAAATTTGCTGAGTTAAATAACAACATCCTTAAGCACTGCTGCTAAGCCAATAAGATCTAACCTCCCGCACTAGTGAAAGCCTTGTGGTTTTTAAAATTCTTCTGAATGTTTTCCAGCCTGCCTTACACGAACAGCATGGCACTATACGTACTTAAAATTGAAGTGAGGGCAGAACAAGAGGATAAAAACAAATGCTGTGACCATATTAAAATAATTTTATGGTCCCCTTAAATTTGCTACCTTTGCCTATATCCTACCTCGTCTGCATCCAAATATGTCCCTGGAAGACATACAAATACAATGCACATTGAATGGGTGAAGAGAGGCAACCATGACAGCACAGAATTGAAGAGTTTGAGGCTGGCTCAGTGAATGTATTCAAAAGTGTCAGAAACATTCTTACTGCCTGTTCTGAAATTGAGGATGTTGAAGCTCTCTTGGCACTTTCTGATTGTGCACCTCGGCTGTGTGTTACAGGAGACAGGGATGGCCCTGTTTGAGCTACCACCTGATCACGGTCTGAGCTGCTATGAACAGATTCCTGAGGTGTGGGAGCCCGTCGAGCAGGACAGGTTTCAATCCCAAAGCCTCCGCTGGCTTCTGATGATACCTTTCTAGAGCGACGATGCATTGTACCACTACTAGAACTTCCATTTGTATCGAGAGCACATACATCATTATTTCTAATATTGCAGTCTGGAACATAACGAAGCCATTGCCACATCATTGGATCTACACAAGCACGTACCTAAAATCAAGAAAATATTCAAATAATTTAGGAAAAAGAAATCACAGCTTGCTAAATTTTTACTGTCTCTGAGTAAATTAACTATTTCCAGTTCAAGTTTAAAGTGCAAACCCAGTAATAAACAGATATCCACTGCAATCGTTAATTTCTGTATCTAGTTAGCAACATTCATTTTCATTTTCTACCCCACAATTAATTTTACTTATGCAGATGTATTCAAGCCATTAGGGAACACAAAAAAAAATCAGGAGTTAAAAATGAACAGAACTGCTTCATGTTAACAACGTTAATTATGAGGCCAAAACCCAAATGCAGTATCACAAAGCAACATAAAAACCATAAGAAGTTAGTCATAACATTAGTTCAGAAAATAATGCTGAAAATATTAGGCATATGCTCATATCTCATTAGCACAATTCAGCACAGAATCATACTGTAAAGATACCCAATATATTCCTTCAACACACAATAATGTTCAGCCACTTGGGAACAACAGCAAAAAATCAAAACTACAGTCTCTAAGAAGTCAAGAGAAGATAGAACCTGGAAAATGCTTACTACTGATCATTTTGGGAACTTTTACCTTTGCATGCCCCACCTAAAAACCCAATGATTAAAACATATGAAACTGTACATCTGCTATTGTATGTGGGAGTCATGCATATTTATGCTTTTCTGTAAGACAACAAAACAAATTTTGAGTGCCCAAAGGCAAAATGCACATTTGTTTTAAGAAAGCTCAACTGACAGGTAAATGGATTAAACTAAAATAAAAAAAAGTGAAAATTTGTTCCTTATAGTCTTCATCTAATATTTTTTTTAATCTTTATATCAAGAACGTAATGAGGGACTAATCATGCAGGTTTAATGTAGGAAATACAAAATGAACACAAAATTTTAGTACTTAAATCTCTTATGTCGAAAAATAAGAGGGTAATGGGATTGTAAGACTACAGCAGATTTTATGAAAACAGGTTTTGATATGTGAACCCAAAGGAAATACTTCAGGACTTGGGTCCCCCGTCAATAACAGCAAGTGGCTGGTCCATTAGTTAAATTTTCTTATTCCGTCAACACATGATATTTCCATTTCAACATGTATAATTACACCAACAGTCAACAGGACTCACTGTCAACAAAAACTTCAGGTACATCTTCATTTCTATACTTGTGACTGATCACATGTTTCATGTTGCATGAGTTCACCTCAAAGAAATGCATACACTACCCGCAGTGTATACATTTCCTATCAACAATCCAGTAAACAAATACTAGTACTTAATGATAAAATGCACAGGCTGAGGGGGACCCTAAGTAAGCCATTTTAAGTGTCTTCAAATCCTCCAGTGACCCTAACTTTAACAGTATATAAGATATTTGAAATAAATAGTGACTATCAAATGAACAAGTTAAAGAACATCAACAAGAACAAAAGTGAAACCAAATAACCTTGACATACTATATGAGTATGCAGACAGTCACTATACTTTACTGCAATTTTCTTTAACAGTATTTTAGTCCTCTTATGACTGCAATGCATTATTCAAACAGGTTAATTCTATTATATACTGTATACGGTTACTACCAAATATTATTCGGGTAATCAAATCGAGAAGAATGAGATGGGTAGGGCATGTAGCATGTATGGGGAAAAGAGAGGTGCATACAGGATTTTGGTGGAGAAACCTGAGGGAAGGCGACCACTTGGGAGAGCCAGGCGTAGATGGCAGGATAATATTAAAATGAACCTTCAAGAAGTGGGATGGGGGGCATGAACTGGACTGAGCTGCATTGAGCTGGCTCAGGATAGGTACAGGTGGTGGGCTCTTGTGAATGCGATAATCAACCTTTGGGTTCCATAAAATGCGGGGAATTTCTTGACTAGCTGAGAAGCTGTTAGCTTCTCAAGAAGGCCTCTGCTCCATGGAGTTGTATATAGTTAGTATACAACAAACATACACTAATCTGTTGATGGTGAATGTTATGAAGTACTGATAAAATACTGAAATATTGCAAACAAATTTCATACCTCACGGACATTAAATATGAGTACTGGAGGATGATCCTGATTGTTTGGATCTCTTGTGCACTGCACTGTCATATGAAACAGAGGTTGTTGTATCATCTGACTTGAATCAATGTCTTCCAGAGATGTAACATCTTCTGGTCCAGAGAGAACAAGAGCCTGTTGGGGCTCACCAACCATGTGACCATGCTGTGTGGCAGCATCCTGCTTCAATGGGAACTCAAGTACAAATGCCTTAAGTGAACCCAAGACTACGGTAAAAGCTTTGGTGCCAGGAGTGATCACTTTTCGATAACTCAGTTCTTCCATACACAATTCTAAGTACTCCATACCTGCAACACATGTACAGTGTTAATGGGATCAAACCACAATTCATACTCTCCAAAGCACATGACAGTGAGAACAACTTCTTCACAGTCATCAATAAAAGTCTCTGCCACGTGACTTCATTTTTTGTGTAAATGGCATGAATCACTAACACACTTATTCTTAAATAACGTTAATTTCCATGTCAACTGTCCTTACAACAGCCAAACAAGTGAGAAAACATAGACGTAATAATTCTGGCATCTTTGTGTCCTTCATTTAGTTATTTCAAAAGGAGCAAATTTTAAAATTGAATACAGTCGCCTCCACCATTATGTTGCACACACCCTTGAATACAATACTACCTACAAAATCAGGTGGGAGGAAGCCTTGTTTAATTATTATCAACAAGAAGAGAATGAGGCAGACCCCGTTTGTGTTTTGAAAACCAGAGTTTATCATTAAATACAGAAACCAGGACGTGTACATACACACAGTGAATCAACTCTGGGTCATTTAATCAGGATTGTTTGATGATTTCAAAAACTCTAAGACTTGTGACAATAAATATACTGGGCACACCACAACGCTTAATTGTTCTCTGCAACCTCTACTCAAAACATTTTTCACTGTATTTAGAATCCAGCAAGCTATTTTCGAGGTGCACGCCCAAACATATACAGGTATTCATGTACAGAGGCTGTTACTTTAAGAGTCCAATATAAACCAAAACTGGGATGTGTTGACAAATTTTACAAAACTCCCCAGCACCAATTTTAATGAAAATCCATAGAGACAGACAGGTACAGCAATTTTAACAGGCACTCTGCATGAATGTGAATGTGCCTAAGAGTAATGGAACATTAACATTTAATTACATGAGAAGAAAACAAAAAGTTGATGCTTGTCATGACAGAACATAAATGTGGTTTTGGAATAATGTTCGTCCAACTGTTCTGTGATGAAATATTCCTTTACTCTCTTCTGATATGTGCACAGAGTGCAGTCCAGTTTTATTTCTCTTCCATTGTGGTGTTCTCTAGTTATTTCAATAACTAAAGTTGGCATTATTTATCATCAGCATTGACTTCCAAGACAAATTATAAAGTTTCTTAATGTTACAGCAGGTGGCACACACAATCGCTGCTTGATATTAAGCAATTAACAGAACGGGATTTACAAATCTGGTGGTAATTACCAGTGTGTTTAGCAGCATCCGCTAGCAGTGATGAATTCTGCATGATGTCAACTGCCGAAGTAGGATCAAACTGTGACTGAATGATGTTTGATATCACCATCAACTTGGCTTTTGTACAAATAAATGTAAGAGTCTCTGAAATTAAAATAAGATGCACAATGTAATAACAACCTCTTGCATAAATTAGGTTTCATATTTCTCTGTTTGAATCAGGGCTGTGGAGTCGAGTCGGAAGGAATTTTAGGTGGAGTCGGAGTCGGTAAAAACGTACTGACTCCGACCTCAATCTAAAATCTTAACTAGATACTCCAACCCCAGAGCCCTGATAGCTACAATAACCATTAGACTTATACTCAAATACAGGTTACAAGTCTAAAAAGTAGCCTGATAATTTACGTGGTGGTGATGAAACATGTTATAGGTTTACTGTTATTAATACATATTGAGCTTTTATGAGGGAGTCGGAGTCGAAGGTTTTGTGTACCGACCCCACAGCCCTGGTTTGAATGTTAGTTACCTGCTGTTAACGTCTGATCTGTGTGTGGAATATCACAATTATCCCAGTAATGTGCCAGTAGAAGATCCTGTTGCGTGTATGCGAGGTTGCTTGGCATCAAGACAGTCGTATGACCTCCTGGATTTAACATCAGGTGACTGCTCACACCCAGTAACTGTAACATTAAACATGTTTGTATGCTTGTATGTATTGCATAATGAAAATGAAACACCTAACCCTCTGATACCGAACATTCTGGATACGTAATGTGCAGCGTGATGCTCAAGTACCAACAAGTGTCAGCCACTGCAGATCGCAGATTAATCCACTGAATTCTGTAAGTTTTTAATAAAGGAATAAAACAGTTGTGTCACACTGAAATCGATTGCTTTAGTGAATTATGTTCTGATCCCTTGAATTTTGAATATGTCAACTGTTAGTGAAGTACGATGTGTTGAAACAATTATCACTGAATTGCAGTGGACGACACAGCACTAAACCATGTATTAAAAGAACATATGGCATTTAATCAATAACCAAGGGATCACACAATATTAAAATGTGTTGTGAGGATACGATGTCAAATTAACTGATATGTGTATCAATATCTCACCTTGATATTCATGTGGAAATGACATGCATGGAACATATGATGCGGGGCGGCAGGCAGTTGGCATGTAGTGACGATTAGTCTTCGTGGATACATGGGCTTCACGATTCTTGCATCAAGACACTGGCACTCTAAGGTAACCTTTGGCAAATCAGTCACTTGCTTGAGCAGAGGCTTTGTTTCCTGTAAATGGTCACGAGTTCCCTTATCTAGGACATATTAAATCCAAATTTTACACATGCACATGTCTGCTGATTATTCAGCACACACTGCAGAAAACAAATGTAGATAACTAAATAAAAACAGACACTTAGCAAATGATAAGGTAAGTGCATTTTCTTTAATTTTTTATTGTTCTACAAAGTGTAACACCATGTTTCTCAGACTTCAAAATCACAGACTGCTAGCAGCCAGTCCCCAGTACTAAAAAATAAATAAACTTTATACCATATGTTTCATGAACTAACATACTTTATGACAAAATACACAAAAGGGAGAAAAAACGATGCAAGTGTCTAGACTTTCACAGCGGCGTAGTTGAGATTTCAATTCTTCTGAGATGTGGTGCTGCATCACTGCATGATTGGTGCCCAATGTTGTCAGAATACTATGTTGCTTTGAAACATCTGACTCCAGTCAACCAGCAATGCAGTTCTACACACCAGAAAATGGGAGACTTCTGTTGCAAATGATGGACTTTTAAGTACTGCAAAAATATTTTCTAATTTCAATATTTTTCATGGTTTAAAGAGGTTATGAAGGCCAATCTCAGTGGCCGCGCAGTCAAAGGCGTGGGTCTGCGACTGTTCAATTGTTGGAATTGCAGGTTCGAATCCCACCAGGGGCATGGGTGCCTGTCTCTTGTGAGTATTGTTGTGTTGTTAGGTAGAGGTCTCTGCGTCAGGTTGTTCACTCATCCAGAGAAGTCCTACCGAGTGTGGTGTGTCTGAGTGTGATCATGAAACCTCGATAATGAGGAGGCCCTGATCCACTAGGGGCTATCGTGCCATGTGGGCCAAAGAGTTTATGGCAATATTTAATAATATACTTACATCATACTACAGAGTATCACACTAGCCACGTCTCTGAGCATGGCAGCTCCAGCTCCTTGAAAATTTAGAGACCATTTTGCCCCTGCAGTTCACCTTACCTTACTTCATAGTAGAGCCTTGCAGTTCTAGCCTCAAGCTTCAAAGCAGGCCACTCACCTTCTGAAAATATTTCTCGACACTTTCAAGCACTTGAGTTGACACACTGGCAAGAATGTCGTCTTTCAGCTCTTGCAAAGAATGGTGATTGTTCACTTAAACTCTGTCTTACAGTGTCCTCCACAAACGATAACCACATACATTCAAATCTGGAGCTACAGTAGGCCACTTGCACTGACAGACATGTGTTCAAATGGGGCTGTCCTACATAGCACAGTGTACCTGGCCAGCAAGTAAAATGGATACTCTGGTAGGAAACCGTGACCACACTTATTTCTGTGCTACTTTCTGCTTGCTCAAGTGGGTGGCAGCCATAAGAAGTACTGAATGTGTGGGCACCACGTCTGCAGTAACAGAGGGGCTGATTTCTTTAGTTAGTTCCTGATACTGGCTTTTAAATATAACACATTTGCTGCACCTATTTATACCACTTAGATCACATTTTCAGGCATTATTCCCTGGCAGAAACAGACTGTGCACTCCCAGTGATGCCACTGAGCTGCTGGCCAGTTGCTGCTGTGCGGAACATACAAACACACACCACCCAAACAAGCACGCAAGTGCCGACACGCTTGTCACTGGCACAAAGAACATAGCCTTAGGCAGCTGTCTTATGAGATTCTGACTTCCATGGCTTGTTTACATGCTCACTGCTGCCTCATAGGCCTGACACTGACATCATGTATCTGAAACATGGTCTCCAAGCTAAACAACATGCAAACAGTTGCTTGGAAACCATTCTGTGCACATGACAGCAGTGTTGCCATTACCCTTCACTAAGCCCATAAATACAAATTGGTAATAAAACAAGACATTATATATTTATTGACAAAAAGACACATACTCTGTATTTCCTAGGTGCTTGATGCACAGCTGGATCGAAGACTGGATGGTCTGCCAGATGGATGTGGATTACAGGTTTGAAAAGAGTCACCTGGAATACTCGTTTAGGAATGTTGCTTTCCAGTGACTCAAAATCCTCAGCTGATGGTGGTGGCAACTGCTCTCGGGTTGGCTCTGCAATTGCAAAGCAAGCTCCATCATGAAAATGGACACAATATATCCACAAATACAAACAAACTAATGACTTGCTTTACAGAAAATTTCTGCTACTGTACTGCAAAGTATATAAACACAACCTCAACATTTGTTCCTTCACCATATCAGGGCTTTTAAAATATGTTTAATTTAAATCTGTACAAAATGATAACAGTTTTGTGGATTATTTAAGAATAACCTAGTAAACTGCCAGTATAACTTTGTACCAAAAGCATGGTCATGTGCAATGGAATAAGATGAGTGAGTAAGCAGCCACAGTCAGTTTCAAAGTATTACACTGGCAGTTGCCGGCAGAACCACAGATGAGCAGATCAGGACATATGGTTCCTCCAGCTAGAATTTGAGTTACCTCTTGAGAAGAAGTCAGGTGCAGTACTGTTCAGCCAGCATCCTCATTGTAATGGTAATGATTCACCAGATGCTATCGTCAAATCAAAATCCAAGTGCATATTTCACAGTTAATGCATTATTATGCACCATTTCAATAAATATGACTCCAATAAAACCCTCTCTTCAAGTTCTATCTCATGGCAAATGGTGTTCATATTTTGTTCATCCTTGTTCACTTTTCAAAACTGAGGCAAAAAATTAAGCTTCCTGATGCAAGTTTTGAAGTTTCTGTAGTGGTGTAGCTGGGGAGTCTGTTCTTCAAGCATTGCATTTTGTCCAACACACAAAACTCTGCATGGTTTTTAAAACTGCAGATAATACTTTCACTTATGACTGCTCAAGAGGGATTTAATCCATCATGGAAGGGTTAAATAAAATTTTATAAATGTGCATCAATTTTGTAAATTTTGGAATCACCTTTAAATACCATACACACATTACACTACTAAAACAATTTTATAACCATGTTAATCTCTGTAACCTCTGGAAAACTGCATTTCTCTGGTAGGGTGTTATAAAGGGACATGCATATTGGTCATACCTGGTTTGGGAGTGCTATATGGAGAGTAATCATACAGTCTACCAACACGCTGGATCATCTGAAGGCGGTGGAACAAGCCAGAACAAACTTTAACGGCAGTGGGTCCCACAACTACACGGCAGAGAGACTTTTCAGAAAGGTTGCTGGAAAAAAAATGCAAACAAGTTTAAAGCAGTTAATCTGCAAGGAAATGTCCATCATGACATTAACAGTCATTTTATTCTGTGCCTGTATGCCAGATCCCTACCGAACTCTGGCATTTGCTCTGAATTAAACTGTCCATTGGCAATCATTTTATTCTGTACCTGTATTCCAAATCACTACCAAGCTCTGAAAGTCTCTCTGAATTAAAGTCATCTGGCAGCTCCAACATGTAGAGATAATCTACAGCAATTGCTGGACTCTTTTCTAGCAGCAATGCCTCTGAGAACAGAGAAAAAAATGTTTTACAAAGAAACAGTACATATTTATGATTGTAAAGCATTATATACTATGTCCTACTTTTACTATAATTAATAAGTAAGGCATCTTTTGCTCAGAAATTAAGGGGAAAAAATTAATAGACATACGCAAGACACAATGACTTTTGAGAAACCTAGCAATTGTAACATATCTCAACACATCAGTATCCATGTGAACATCAATATTACAGTATTTCCAAGGGATAATCATCACATTGTCATTAATGTTAAAACCATTCCCTTATGCAGTTTTATGAAGTTCTACATTGCTGAAGCCATTACATTATACCTAGTGGCTCTGTTTTGGGAACATTTCATGATGACAAAACATGCATAAGATTTGATTTGTATGCCCAATATCTGTGCTACTGCTCAACCAATGATGATGATGCTGACATGTTCACTTTATCAGTGCTCTGCTGTACAGATACCTGAATTTGGAGTAAACAGATGTTGCTCAGCTTGTGAATACAGAGTGATCTTTTGTGGTGATTAAGAACTGTTTCATCTCCAGTTGCCTTTTAAATGGCTGAAATACATCTGACGGCCAGACTTTTGCAGGGACCTTTTACACCCTGCCACAACCAGGCATGGTATTCAATTAGTACAGGTGTTCCCAATATGAGCCTCCACATTACGCATGTCCCCACAGATGCGCCAACTGATAGAGGAACCAAATATAAACTTTCCCCACACTTATGTCACCACAGCATTCTGTTCAGTGTAGAAAATAATTTGATACTCTGGACCTGTGCTATCTCAGCATATCTTCTCAGCAACATCTGAAACTCTTCTTTATCCCAGTCTGCCGAATCTCATACGGTGCACACAGCTTGTGCTTTATATAAGCAGCATCACTTTTATCATAAAAATCCTTATGTACAATTCTTATTCGGAACAAATGCCCCATATACAAAAGTTCCAAAAAATAAGGTAAGAAACACTCTACTGACAAGAACTTTATTCTTGGATTTACATGTGGGATTTGTGGTGAACAAAGTGACACTGGGACAGGTTTTTCTCTGAGTACTTCAATTTTCCCCTGTCAGTACAATTCCACCCCTGTGGTCCACACTCATACTTGATTCATCTATCATCAATGCTATATAAATAAAATGCCTGTCTCTTTCTTTAACATAGTAATCAACTTGTGTGTAACACAGTTCAGATCTTAAACATAGGAACCACATTAAATATTGCTCATACTATTCTCAAGTCTGCATGGTCAGTCTAATGGTCACTCGAAATTAAAACAAACAAAGGTGGGGTGGCTTTCAATGGCAAGATCTGCATACCAAGTTCTATAAAAATCTGTCAGTTGGTTGTAAAACTATCAAAGAAAGGCAGGCACCCAGACAACTGAACAGTCACATAAGACTGTTTTTCTTGTAAAGAAAAGCAGATGATGATGATTCAATGTACAACTTATCAGCATATTCTACACCAGACAGCACAGCACAACACAGCACCATTTCTGAACAGCGATGGACATGTTAATCCAAATATAATGATTATATATACCTCACAACTAGAGTAACAACAGTATACAGACAAAGGTCAAAGTACAGTTCTCTCCGTGGGGGAGTTAACTTCAGCACTAGGTCTATGGTAGTGGTGAGCTTCATACACTAGAGCCTCCAGTCAATACCTGCGGACTAGGAGACTGAGTAGGCATAAGAGCTGGGATGGACATGTTGGACAGAAAAAAAATCCCTTGCCCTCCACCAAGAAATGAAACATCTTCCTTGACCACCCAGCCCACAGTCTACCCACTATACTGCTTAGGCCATCCTGGATTCCATTTACAAACAAAAGGAATCAATCAGTAAATGCAGATGTAACTTACAAAGTGTCATCTTTCATTTAGAATCCTGACCTGTTACAGTGGAAAGATGATCCTCCCATGATACATTGTATATCTTCTTCTCTCCCTTGTTCTCAACAGCATCTGGGTCAAACAGCGATTCTACCATGTAGTTCTTCTGTTCATTCCCTGCAGCCAAGTAAACAAACTCCTAGACAGAAGATGCCCAACCTAAAGTAATCACACTCTAAAACACATTCCAGACAATATAAGAAATTTGTGACCCATTTCTTTAAATGTGACATAATCAAAGCCCCTCAGCAATAATCTCATTCAATCAAATAAAGGCAGAAAATGTTATGAATGCAAAACCAATGTGTAGTTAAACACCAAATTTCTCACACTCATAATCCCTGTTCCCTTTAAAAAGTAAGACATGTTTAGTAACATGTAGAAGAGAAAAAATAAGACTAACAAACAAACAGGAAAGTACAGAAGCCCCTAAAATTATGTTCTTTTAATATGTTTTAGTTATAAAGAAATATAAAATCTGAACTAGTGCATGACACACCATAATATACATTGTGTACGTGTGTGTGTGTGTTTGTTTGTGAGCGTGCACACATGATATGTACATATAAACAAAATTATTCACAAACCAATAGCAGAGAATCAAAGTAGTGAATAAATAAAATAAAAGGAACAGAAATACAATTACAATCACAAACAACAATTTTATACATGCACGCACACACACACACACTCATATAACACACCTGAGCATTCTAACAAGCATCGGTTTCCTGCCTCTATATGAAATATGAAAACTGTACTGAGAATGGTACTAACCTTCTGGTTCATCTTCATTCCTTCAGAACAGGCACTAGCAGTTGCTTCCTTAACACCGCAGAAACAGTTACCATATGGTTCAACAATAACTTGACTCATGCCTGTCTGAACATTAAGCCAACCAGCACCATGCATCACGAAGTCTAGAAAGCACCCTTGCAGATGTATGACTAGGAATGGATTGAATTTAACTTTGCGAGGACCATAGTAACTCCAATCAGGTGTGCTGTCTTTTACCTGAAATGCATTTTCAGACACTGCATTTAATCATATTTTATCACACAGAAATCTTCGAAAAACTTTTAAGAAAATAAAATTCATAATCTCACAAACAAATTTTTATTTACATAGTATTTTGAATTCTGCTATGTAGAAAATTACCTCAGATCTAAAATATAGGCTCATTTGCTGCCAGAAACAACCCTTCAAATTAGCATCAATACCAATACACATGCAAGTGTTATATTGGTAGGTTTACCTTCACTTTTAGTAGTTTTGGTGAAATAAGACAAGACTTTCAGTTAACTTTAGTGTAAAAAAATTATTTTATTCACATTTCAAGCCACATCCAGATCACACACAAAACTGGAAGACTTCTTGCAAAAAAAAAAGTCATCATTAACCTTTTAAAGACCTGTGTTCATGGTTGGAAAGGCATGTAGAAAACGCCCCTAAAAATCCATTTTATATATTTAGGCAACAAGGAAATTTACTGCATTTTTAAGACATGCTTCATAATCTCTGGTCTATTTTGCACAATATGCCATTTATTTAATAATTTTACCTTCTTCTGTTCAAATAACATTCACGTCTTTCATAAACCATGTGTTAAAATTTACTTGTAAATACCCACCCTGGTAGGATTAAGGTTAACTTAGTAACAATCATATAACAAATACTCACTGAAATTTTCAGTTGCTTTAAAAATCTTGAAGGGTGACACTACACTGCTTTATATAAGAACTATACTGAAGCAACAAAAGTGAAAAGTGTACCTTGAAAGTCACAGACGCTTGCTGAAAATAAAAACCTATGTGATAAGTCTGGCCTCCATAAGCATGGTGTTGTTCTGCCGACCAATCTTCATTCCACGAGATGGGCAATAGTGATGGTACCCAGCTCCACGCCCAGCCAGCCCATGATTCATTCGCTGAATCTGTGAAAATTTGTTACTTCAGTTTTCCTGGGATCAAGAATAAATACTGTACCAACTACCTAATTACAGGGAGCAGAGTCCTTCTAGAGAAGCCAACAGTTCTTCAGCCAGTCAAGAAATACCCTACATTTTATGGAACTTCAAGGTTTATGACCATGTTCACACACATCCACAATTTGCCTGTATCTTTAACCATATGAATCCAGTCGATATCCTCCAGCCCACTTCTTTAACATTCATTTTACTATCATTCTCGCATTTATGCACAGACTTCCTTCAAGATAATCCACGCAACCCTTGGATGCATTTCTCTTTTCCCCTCATACATGTCACAAGTCCTGCCATCTAATCAAGCTTGATTTGAAGAATTTAATAATATTTTGTGAATGAATGAATGAATGAATGAATGAATGAATGAATGAGTGAATGCATGAATGAATGAGTGAATGAGTGAATGCATGAATGAATGAATGAATGAATGAATGGACTGAATGAATGAACAAAAGACTGAATGAACGAATAAATAAATAAATAAATAAATTTTCCACATACCAGACACTGTCATTGGGACAGAGTCCTGCATGATGTCTGAATCACGTTCCATGCTATGAGACTGCTCAGGACGCAGTTCCTTGCCATGAAGAGCTATTCCCAGCAATGCAAGTCGCATCAACATGGGCACCTGCTGTTCTGTGAGGCTGAAATTCATGTTCTCACAGTGAATGTCAACGCGGGTCACTGACACTTGCTTGGCTGTTGCAGTGTGATAACTCCTCAACAAGTGAAGTTCCATTGAGCAGCGGTAGAGGAGAGGTTCCTGCACAAGATTATGTCTGTTTCATTTTGTGTCCATTGCAATCCTATTTTAATTAGAAATGTGTGAGACAGAAAGCTTGTATAATCATCACTGACAGCAGATATACGAGAACTTACTATCACTGCACAGACAACGATTTTCTTTAAATCAAATACTCATATTTACTGACAACAAAACACATTAGCACTGAATGGAAACAGCAACAGGATCCAGGCAGTCTATCCGAAACATGTCCAATCACTGTGTGGCCATCACATGATTTTAACCCTCAAATGACCCGAAAAACACCCCTAGATATTCATGTTACATATTTAGACAACAAGGAAGTTTACTGCATTTTAAGACATGCAGCATAATCTCCGTTTTATTTTCCATAAAATGCAGTTTATTTCATAATTTCATTTTTTCTCTTCAAATAACACACATTTTTCATCAACCATGCCCTAAAATTTAAATACCAACCTCATCATTTAAAGTTTAAAGGGACATTGTGCACACAGCCTGAGAGCTTTGTGAAGACGGTCATATCATCAGCTAATTGCCCACCCACACACTCATAAACCAAGTGCATTATATAGGGCAAATTATGTGCTACTGTCACGCCCAATGTAAAATATGGAGTGGTAAGGGATCCCCTACATTTCATATACTGCAGTTTCATGGAATTTATTTAAACACTCTTATGCATACATTGCAGCTCTTTACCTAAACTGTGCACTGACTTTTATCTTCACTGTGTATGAGTAATGCCAAACACCAGAAAAGGCAATTTTCATCACCTTAACATAACATACCCAAATATTTCCATTTTCAGCTATTATACTGTTTATTACATCATGACCATCAAGCATACAGACACTATCAAAAATGCTCTTCCTTGTGGCAAATGCCTCACAAAATGTTAATTATTTTTTTCACAAAAAAGCTATGACTGAGAGGGCTGCGTGTAATCACCTTTGTCCCTCCAATATGAAAGTGTCTTGCTCTTCAGTACTGGAAAACATAATCTCTTCCTGGCTTCCTAGCACAATTCTTTTTTAAGTACAGTACATGGAAATAAAGATATTACAATGTTTCCCCAGCGGTGACACTGAAGAAGTACCAGCCAGCAAACGCATAATCTTTTTAACTGCCCTCTGTATCCTGATACAATTGTGATGTGAAACACTATTACAAGAACTAAATTGATCAAAGAAACCGAATTCAAATGCACTAACACACAGTGAGCT
The DNA here is from genome assembly GCA_013340265.1 of Coptotermes formosanus. Classification (NCBI taxonomy): domain Eukaryota; kingdom Metazoa; phylum Arthropoda; class Insecta; order Blattodea; family Rhinotermitidae; genus Coptotermes; species Coptotermes formosanus. Next base: position 685,520 of record BLKM01000173.1, on the reverse strand, counting down.
TCCTTACCTGATACATCTCTATCTTTCCAGAGGCATTCCTCTTGTCCAGACAGATAGTAACATCGGCAAGATTGACCAATTTCCGTAACATGATTTGTGCTGGTGATAGATCTGAAATGACAAATATTTATAAACAGTGATATTTTACATTGCATCAATTGTAGAACAGAAAATCCCACCAAAGGAAATCACAACTTCAACTTCAGTGGGAGTATGACAGCAAATAATAATTTTTTTTGTACAGTAAAATAAGTATTATTTGTCTCATACTTATACATATGGTGTTCATGACCATTTCTGGCCTATGCCCAACTAAGCACAAAGAATTGATTTATGAGGTGTGAGCACCCATATGGCAGCTTCTGTAACCCCAAACAATCCATGAATCTGGAACTGAGAAGCAGCAGAAGGGTGGAAGTCCATTTTCATATTTGCGATAACACATATTTTTTCTTAGACCAATGTGTGACTTACTGCTGTTAGTTCTTGGTTCAGCTACACTGGGACAGTATTTGGACTTACAACCACCTGTATCTGAAACAGCTTAAAATTCTAACAAAAATGATGTATTGTCTCAAATATGATAAAATCGAACTTTCACGCTTCTGCTTCTCAGGTCCAGAAATTATCTTGAGAGTAAAGCCAGCAGAGGTGATCTGCACCTTAACCAGGGCTTCAAACCATGGGTGAGGGTTATACATGATTCAGGACAAAGACAAGTTATCATCATATACATAGCACAATCAAATACCCAGTTTGCAGAGCACATTTTATTCTAAAGTGGTTCTAACATAATTATCATACCAGCATTTAAGATTGTTACAAACAATACCACAGTCCTACACAGCATCAGAGCTGCTACAATTACAGAAATAAGACAACATTAAACTTTTTACATGATGAGAAGGAATCAGTTTAAATATCTGTTATTACGCATCTTGAAAAACCACATTAAAAATAATAAAGGAAGTTCAATGTTCCCCAACACAAAGCAAAACAATACAGCACTAAGAAGACTAAAAACTATTTCACAGATGTCAAGAGTTGTTATACAAACACTACAGACCTTCAGAGCCTGGAACAAAGTGTTGAAGTACTCACCTGTGAATGCTGGCTGCCATGACTCATTAGCTGACTGCAGGGTCACAGTTTTCACATTGACAGATAGTACAATGTCCTCTTCCACATACTTGAGGATAAGATTGCTGCAGATGATGGTAATGTTGCTCACAATCTTGTTCACTAAACTCTGCACATACCCTGGAGGTGCAATCACGTCTTGCCTGTAGACATACAAATCTCAATTCGTTGATGTTCACACATTACATATCAACATGCACTACTCTGTTTACAGTCATCACCAACAACCACACATTCTGTCTACACCTGCACCTCTGATCACCTCTTACTCTTGGCAGTCACTTAACAGACCAAGAAATCATGATATACCTGGCAATTGGCTGCACCAGTTAATGCAATACATTACTAGTGTCACTGTTTTCCCAAGTCTGTTTCTCAACATGTCCTCTTCAGAATGCTAGGTTATATGAGAGAGAAAAAAACTGTATATTGGAGGCTAAATCGAACTTCCACAGCTGCAGCTTTGTTGTATCTATAGAGCCATTTTTATAATGCTTCAATACTCATTCCAGAACCCACAGCATACTACGCTCGTGACGGGGACAAACTGTTGATCATTGGATACACATTTTTGTATTACAATTTTATCATACAAACAAAACTGCAAATGGATTGTAAAGCCACTAGAAATGTTCGACTTCAGATGGAACACATTCATGACTTGCGGGGTCTTACACACACCAACAGTGTTACCCTTATGTACACTTATAGTTACTTTTGTAAGGGCAAAGGAACATTTGCAGTTAGCATATTATTTTGCTTATACAACTAATACACAGCAACAAAATCAAACTACAATGCTGATACAGTTCTATTTGTGTAAAAAATTATAATCACAGCTACACAAAATACTGAAAATGACGAGCACCTTCAGTGACGTACGTGTTCTAATCTTCTGTGCATGTTTGATAACGCGCAATAGGCGGCCACTTGCAACATTTTTTAAAAGCATGTGTCCGCATTTTGTTTCTGTTGCTCTAATGTCTGCACACATGACATTTGAAAAATAACAAGGACAAAAGTCAGGCAATGAGAGCTCCACAGATGTAAGAGGTCAAACTTTTCAGTACTGAAGCAATCACTGATTCCTGCAACTTTTCCACTGACAAAACTTGTGGCATTAGCTGTTGCCCAAAATCCTCATTGCTTCATGCAACAAAAATGACGTACTTAAAATTTGCATTCTAAAGCTCAACACGATGTACCTCAGTCCCATTCAGTCATATAACTTCCTTGTGTTTCCATGTATGTTACCTTTCTCTACCTTCCACTGATAACAATCATTTATGCCAGCAGGTTCAGAATGTGACCACTGATAAGCATACAACAGACACAGTAGAGGACTTTGTATATCTCAGTTCAAAAATACATAAGGAAGTGGCTAAACTTCATCAAATTAAAAGGAAAATTAACTTAGTAAATACAACTCACTTCTCAATACTGCCAATATTTAAATTCACAGATGTCCACCAGGCTACAGAAACAAAATTATATAAGACACTAATTAGGATACAATCATACTAAGGGCTGACAGCTGGACTCTGAACAGATAATCGGAAATGGCCACTCATTCGTTTGAAAGAAAGATAGTGAGATAAATATGGGGACCAGTAAAAGACAATGGCAGGTGGAGAACAAGATATAATGAACGAGTTACAGAAACTTTATAAAGATCAATGTTTATCAAATGTTGTTAAGCTGAAAAGGCTACAGTGGGCCGGACATATTCAATGCATGAACAGCAGATGTATACCAAGAAAGTTGTTATACAACACAAACGGTGGTAAAAGACCTGTGAGCAAACCTAAAAGAAGATGGAATGAGGCAGTAGAGGAGAATTCTAGGAAGATACTGGGTATAAGGAACTGGAAAAAGAGAAGCAATGGATAGACAAGTATGGAGAGGCTATCTGCAGGAGGCCAATGACTGATGTTGGGTTGTCGTGCAATAGAATAAGAAGAGGAGGAGGAGGATGAGGAGTAGAGGGGAGGGGAAGGGGGGAGGAGGAGGAGGAGGAGGAGGAGATCTTTTAAGCAAACACAACCAATATGGTTGCTTAATTTGAAGAAAAACATGGATTAATGTGAATGACTTTTCAGACATACATGATGCCAGTACGGAATATACGTGGCATGGGCATGCATATTCGCCAGTACACACGTGAGTAACAGAGTATCCATGATTCAACTGCCAGATACACCAATTCAAGCTATGATACCAGCATGCATGTGTGCACTTCCTTCCCCCCCAACTTTCTTTTCTCTTTTTTTTGCATATGTTTAAACTCAGGGAGAGGCTAACACACCAATTCATATTTTGTGTAAGTGGTATACTTTAAGAAACAAAAAATACTTCCAAAGTATGATCTCTGCAAATAAAATTGTTTTGTCCAATGTCACATTTGAACATGGAATCTTTAAATAATAACGCCAATTACTGTAACAACAGAGCATGGAAATGTACCAGACATATTAGCATCCCTCACACTCCTAACCTTGACAATGTAGCATAAATATCTTCTGAAACACATAATGGAACAATATATCTGTTCGGGATTAATTTATTTGCCACAGTAGGCTACAGTGTCTGTGTCAGCCCCTCCACACTGTGCATGCATTACTGATCCTTTCAGGAAACGTACCGCTTGCTGCCCTTCCTGCGACTGTCCCTGGCCGTATTTGTAGCTCCACTTGCATGACTTGCTGTGTCAGAAGCAACTGAATCTTCACCACGCAACTTCAGTATGCATTCTGAACAGAAATGGCACATGCTTAATTTCAAACAGCACTCTTAAATAAATAACTTTCAAACACAATATGATTAATTGCACTGATACCCATTCCACACCCTCAACAAATCACCTTCGAAGGAGAAAAAAACCCCACAGATGCTTGACCCTTGAAGATGGGACCAGTAGGTTGTCCTGAAATGTCAGTACAGAATTACCCTTCGAAGCTGTGTAAAATCCCAGAAGATCACAGATCTCACGGGAATCATGTAGTTTGGTAAAAGTCAAAAAATTTCCACTAGACTTTAGTGTCACATCCCAAAGGACAGTATCCTTCATGAATATAATAGTGATGTGCTAACCTTGATTCATATTCTGGTGATGAGAAACTGTGTCCTTAGTTTTCACTACATTTATTTCTAGACCAATCTTCTTGCTAATATATGACAGTACTATGAGTTTTTCTTTATACAGGTCAAAGATAATGTACACAGATACAAAAACAGAGGGATTTTTTAACACCACCCTGTAAATCACTGACCTACTCAAGCATAACAGTTGGAAAACTGCATTTCCAGAAAATCAACAAACAAACAAACAAACAAACAAACAAACAAACAAACAAACAATCTAAACACATTGCAAATAAAATTTACCCAGATTACAGCAAATTCCAGAACTTCTCTCTGTTACAATAACCCCATGAAAATATTTACATTCCTGCCACAAAGTTCTTCCTCAGAAATAAAGTTAACTGCTCAAATCTACGGAACTTTCAACTCTGTACTTTGTCTCTTTTCTGGCTGGGTTCCAGTGCTGACACTCTAATTTATTTACAGTTACTTCTGTGAACAGTTCTACATGCAGTTAACGTCTGGAAATTTACAAAAGAGTAGCCTCTTTACTTCTGTCACACAACCTATGTTTCACACAGGCACTGAAAATAAATATTCATTATTCCAATGTGTAGGCTACATGTGGCATCACAAAACAGGAAATAACACAACTGAGCGAAATGACTGCCTACCACACACTTAACGAATTGCAGTAGGAGTCAATTCAAAACTGCCCCACGGATAAGTCTGCAGGCAAGTAACACATCAGTTGCTCAAACACAGTCCTTGTTGGGTCAAAACTTAAGAGAAATTGAATGAAATTGGCTCAAAGGTTTAACATTCTCATTAACAGCATCAGAATGCATTTCCAGCATCCACTGTAATTTGGGGAAGTTTTATAAGAAATGTGTTCAGACTACAATTGTGAGTTCTGCTAGCCATCAGCATCTCCAACCTGAATGGTGCAGAGTCTAACTCCTCCACCTGAGTAGCTCGAATCTAAAAATCTCGCTCCGTAAACAAAGTATTACACTGCAACTACATTTTTCTCATTACAATCACATCAGACCTATGGTATTAATAGTGATGGTAATAGGTTCTGAAGCCAGCTTTGTCCAAGGCACATGTATCAGCAACTCATGAATTCGGCCACTAATAAAACTGAAGGGTAGCTGCAGTTCCTGCTCCAGTACTTCCAACCTAAGATCCAGGCTATGAAATGAGACATCTCCTCCCCACAGTGACACCTGAAACATAAACACAGAAATGCAATGGTACTAGCACAAAATTATACACAAAGCATTTCTCCACTCAAACATAAGTAAACTACTTCTCCAAAGCACAATAAATATAAATACTTAAGTTAAATAATAAATGAAAGGTACAATAGTACATAAAATTACAGTGCCCAATAAGTAAGTACCATTTTGAAGGTTCTCTCTGTGGCATATATATTCAATGATCACTGAATTTTAGGTTCTATGTTGTGTGACAAAAAAGATTTATAATTACTCCATACTTTGACAAAAGGAAGGCTCCATGTAAACATGCAATTTGTGTATGTTGTTTCTCCATTGAAACATACACCCGTAATTGAATACTTGTATAACTTTATGTAAATTTGTACCACTGGCGAATGCCTTGACATCATGTTTGTAAATTTTCTTACTCAAGAAGATGAAACACAGGACTGTTACAAGAATATTACATTAAACACTGTCCACTACCTGCCTCAGACAAAGGACAGTGTCAAAAATAACATTCGTATAATCAGGTGTGCACAAGTTTCGCGAAAGTCCAAGAGTCACCTCAAAATGCTATGCGCCCACAGGGTGACATGCAGCAAGCTCCCTACCAAGAACCCACAAATATTAGGCGCCACTATACAAAACCTAGTCATCAGGGACACTTGGCACCCAGAATTTGTGCACCCCTGCTTATAATAACCTAACTACTGTCACAAAATTCTAGGGGATGATAGTAATCGTGCTATGTAATTCTTGGATGGAACAGTGACACAGATCAGTGTAAGATGCTCAAGCCTTGTGTGTCAAATCCTGGGCCAAAGAGAAGTTACCCAAACTAACAACTTTTGTGGCCTTCCTCGCTCCTTCCAGAAAAAATACTGGTGTGGTACCCCAAATTAGGCCACAAGTGTTTCTGTCTACATCATTTCTAATTAATTATTCACTATCCTTCATACCATTCCACATTATTCAGTCTGATTTACTGAAACCATCATTAAATAAATCATAAATAAAAACATAAATAAATAACAATAAATGCTAAAGACCATCACATAACAATTTTGACATTTCTTTTCTATGGGTACAAAATGCGGTGTCCTACTCTGAGAAATGAATGTAAATTACAAATTTCTGAGGATAAAATGCCCACAAAAGTATCTTAACCTAATCAGCAGTTTAGTATCTTACAAAAGTGATAAAAAAGATTGATACAAATCACTTAGTACTGTTAGGATAATGAAGCCTAAATGCTTTAGATGGGCTGGATGTCCTAAAGATAGGAATAACAATGGACCACATACATAATTTCGATACATTCAGAAAATGTTCACTCTCGGTGTCAAAAAGGAAATGGGACAATAACATGGCGAGGAACAGAGTGACGGAACTGGCTCAAAATCGTGTCCAATTCCAGACCCTAGTATTGGCGATGTTGAACCTTCAGGTTCTGCTACACAGTACCGAAAATAAGCATTTTGGCAGTTTATTTATGTAATATGTGTAGTGACAGTAACTGTACCTGTGAATCCTCAGGTCTAAAATTCTTTATGTATTTGTCTACATAGCTGAGCAGTATTGGTGTGATGTAGGATTCAAGCTTGAACATTGTCCTGCTACAAAGTTATCCAGTGCTGCAATCCATCATGGTTCTGAAAACAATACGTGAGACAATGTGATGCATTTTACATCAATCTGTCTAATTGCCTATCAACCTTTCCTTTCCTTTCCTTTCCTTGCCTGTGGTGCAATAGCCCAAGTTGGGCTATTATTAACAAAGAAGTTCATTAATGACACTATTTATATTGGCATGGAAAAAGCAAAATCTCTAGTTCTTTAAATATACTTCTACATGGAGTTCTAGGATGCACGCCAACCATAATTCTGATGATTTTCTTTTGCAAAGTAAATATTTTCCTGCTGTTGGAAGCATTTCCCCAAAAAATTATTCTGTACTTTATAAGAGAGTGAAAATATGCAAAATAAATTGACTTGAGGGTGTTAACGTTGCTGATGTGGAACATTGACCTAACTGCGTAACATGCTCCATTTAATTTAGGTATCATTTGATCAATATGATCCTTCCAATTTAGGTGGTTATCAAGATGTAAGCTAAGAAATTTTGAATTTACTGTTTCTTCTATATACTTATCTTTACAACCAATAGTCAATGCACAGTGTGGCAAATTTATGCAGAACTACTAGCACATACAGTGGTTACAGTACTATAACCAGAGACCTGGTATCTGATTTTCTGTATGAAACCCTCACCCCTTTGTCTACGGAGTTTTAACACTCTTTAGTCAACTGAATGCATAAAATTTTGGCCTCTGAAAACACAGATGGGACCCCAAATCAAAAGAGAGATAATCCTGATCCAACATTTGATGTTATCACAGCGATATAGATGAAGATTCCAGTCCTCAAGACGTAATTACGAATCAGCACGTCGTTACGACAGAATATCAAAATCATTAAGAAAATAATATAAAAAAGATCTTCATACCGTATACGAACGAAAGAGGCAAAGAAAACTAAATTACACAACTCTTTACGCTCTATTTGCAATTCTAGAAACATAAGGCATGTTCTCGTACGGGAACACATACTGATTAAACAATATTTCGATCTTTAGTTTTAAAACAAGTGGAACTGTTCACAATTTGGTATATCAGTCAAAGCATGTCGAAATTTCTCGCCTGTGTGTACAAGGACGGCAGGACAGTTTTCTACCATACATACTGGAACAACGTGGAATAAACGATTTAACTAAATTCAGAAACCTTCTCGTAAAACCAGGCAGGACGGAAAATGATTTCGTCTGCACTTTTACCTTATATCGCATTGATATCATGTAAATAAAACAGTGCATCAAACCATGTGGTAAACAAAGCCAGACAAAGGCTCCAGCTTATTCGCAATTCTTACAAACATTCGTTGCGTTGAAACCGACATCTCCGCAACTTACATCCACTTTACCACAACCCACACTTATCATCCTACGCCGCGACCTTGTGCGTACGAAACGCCGAGCATGCAGCCTTAAACCAACCATGCATCATTGATTGGTCCGTGGAACAACCACGGATTACAGCGTACCTATTGTGGTAGTTCGGTAGTTATGTCGATGACTTCCGGACAAAGTGCCATCTATCCGCAGTATTCGTAACCTTGGGAAGTTTCAATTATGTCGAAATTAGTAAAATGAAATATTAATAAAATCTTATGTGGGGCATTATTTGGTGTGCAACTTAATTCAAAACTTGCAGAAAAATGTTTCCTACAAACTTAAATAGATTATTGTGTAGCAGTTTTATTCTTTTGGGATAATGATTAAAAAGAATTATTCTATCTCGCAGACGGTTATTTGTGCCTGTTCAAATTTTATATGGAACGCATAAGCATCATATCCTTGCCCGGCCTGCAAGTACAGAGTAAACACCTTGACTGGTGCCCGGATCCGAGCACGAGGGCGTGCCCGCGAGCACGAACGGCAGGAGACCAGGGTTTCGCCACCTGATGGGTGCTGTGCTGCTGGTTTGGGCGCCAATCGCAAGGCACCTACGAGACCGCCCGTGCATGAGCTGAAGGTCGCAGAGCGGTGAGTAGGTTTGCACCCTTGTGGTCCAAAGAAGAAACCAAGTTGTATCCCAGTAACCGACTTAGCTTTTTCCGAAATTCCAGTAAAAATTTCATTTTTGCCATTATTTTAAGAAACACTCTATTTGTTAACTAGAACATAACCTGTAGCTGTGACACACCTTTTTGCTTAATACTTACCAGTATATCAAGTGTGACAAGTTCCGGTCGGCTACCCAGTGTAGGACACAACTGAAGCGAAACAATGAAACAATTTGTGGGTTGAAAACCATAGAAAATTTCGATGTTAGATATAAATTTAAATACTTGTATCTTAAAATTGGATACAATATCTTGCCTGTTTGACTTCAAAATGGAATGATTCTGTTCACTAGATATCTTGCTTTCTTCGGGAGACCTGTACTTTTTGTTTTTTAAAAATGGTGGCAGTACTTGCAATGCTAAATAAATTACTTTAAGCATATGTGGGAACATCCCCACAAATGCAAAACGGCCCTTTCCGCGCAGTACAGCGGTAGTCGGTCTCCCCACCACTGCAACAAGCTCTTCACGCCAGCCAATCCCAGACGGGCAGCCCAGCGACGGCCAGGTATAAAAGGCTACATTTCCAGCCAAAAGTTGTGCATTCCAGTATTCCGGATCCAGCGTTCAATATCAAGACTCAACGTGCTACGAGCCTCCACGATCGGCTCCCGAGCATCATCCGCCACTCGGCCCGTTAGCAGCATCTACAGCTCGCACCCTGCGGAACGCGCCGCAGTGTCTACCAGCACACGCTGCTCGGCACCACAGAGCTGTCCCAGGCTCTCCACCGCGCAGCCTGCTCCGCGCAACCGGCTGACACTGTACAGAACTCACTCTCACTGCACTGCTTCAGTGAGTCCGTTTCTTCACAGGAGTAACTTTGTCAGACCTCACTAACGCGGCCCTTAGCCGCCACAATAGCAAAGGAGAAGCACTTGTAAATACGTCCGACACGGACAACTGTATATAACAATAACCTGTACATATCTACGAGAATAAAGACTGACGTTAATGTGTTTACTGTTGTTGTGATTTCACAGTAGCAGCATACAGTAACCCACACATATTTTCGGAATAATTCCATTCCATAACATGATGCTGGTACTTCTTGCCAGTGCCTGCCACCCATAAAAGAGGACTGATGGAGACTTTGTAGCAGTAATCATCAACATATGGGCTGGACCCAAAATGGGCTTGAGAAGGGCCATTTCAATGGGTCCCAAACTTTTTTTATTAAAAAGACGCTTATTTGATAATTAAAAATGGATAAACTTGGGCCTGGATGAAAGAAGTATATATCCAGGTTTGATTGACATCTCTTCCGTGTTGCTCAAATTTCCCACCTTTGTAGCTTAAAATTAGTGTTGGGAGGAGGAAAAGGTGTGTGGCAAAGTGACATCTGCCAATGCAGTCTCGAACATGATTTCATTCCCTTTTCAATTGTACCCACAAATTATGCTATAACATACACATCATACAGCAGTAGTGAATCAGCTGCGCACAGTTAGATGCTTGCGGCTGAATTGCCACTCATGCAATTTCTCTTAACAGCAACCCACTAGAAATTACAAAACTGGATTCCAATTTCTGAGGATTATATCTGGCTTTCTTGACAACAGCATTTAGAATATTCTTGGTTCTACACCAACAAACTGAGGACCCCAGATAGCTTAGTCAATGTTGTGACTGGATGGTCTGTGGTTCCAAATTCCATCAGGGGTGAGAGATTTTCTCTTCTATAGAAGTTTCCAGACCAGCTCTGGAGCCCACCTAACCTCCCATTTGATGGGTGCCAGGGTGCTTCCCCAGGTATGAAGTGGCTGGTGCATGAAGTTGACATCTCATCTCCATCCAGTGCTGAGGTTTAGAATGAGTGGAGCTATAAACCTGCTCCACGTACATGCCTTCGTGACATAGACGGGGACAACTTCACCTTTTTGCTTTTACTCCAACCAACTGGTTTTCTATCGCACGGATGATGCTGAAATATAACTATGTTGTTTTATGTCAGCACCAATGCAAGGTATCAAAAAACAACATGTCAAAAAGTTTTTATAGCATAAATTTATCTCTATAATTATTAATGGAGAATATATGGCCTACCTCAGCTTGCAGTAGGCCCATGACATGAAATATGGTGTGTGAGTGATAATCACACAAATTTAAAAAATTAGCACTTCATCTGAAAACAAATCAGGAGTCTAGCTGACTGCAATGTGGGAGTTTTTAAATAAGGAGCCTAAAGTTGTAAAGAAAATTTAACATAAGGGCTTTGATCTTCAATGTTGACACCCTGCTGTGTTTTTGATATATGATACAATAAAAGGAAAGGTGTTTTTGTGCCAACACAAAAAGACCTGGTATTTTCAACTGAAACTCATGATAATTTTGTATCCTGTAAATAAAAAATTCTGCTGCCTTTGAAGCTTTGATTTGTTTGTACAGAGTTGCAAAGTCTAAAATTTCCCTCACATACCACTGTGCTGAAAGCATTATAACGTCCTAATAGGAACTTATTATGTAGTAGTATCTCTTGAAGTTTCAACATTTAATTGACCCTTCTTCGAAATGTTCGGTCTCTTGATCACAGTTCAAAACTACACACATTTTCTTGACTGTAGCTGAGAAAAGAAACTGAATATGACACCTGTCTTTTGGTTTCTCACCTGTCAATAGAAAAGTGCACTGTACAAAGATCATTAACTTAATTCTTACAATTTGGTAAACTTAATCATTAAGACCTACAGATTCTCTGAAGCCTGTTTTGGTTCTATACTTTATCTGGTAAAATTTCACCTCTCAGATCAAAGCATCACCAAATATGTCTTTCAAGATAGGACATTACACATAATCTGTAGGGTAGAGTACTTAACAACAACATGAACAGACCTAACCATTTAATTTGTCAGTTGATATCCTGTCCTCTTTTCTCTGCCACATTTCTTTCCCTTTTCATCACTACTGGATAATAAGGCGTGTATATATTATTTGCAAAAGCCAAGAAGACATCAATAATTAATGACCAAGCTGTCAAAGTTTTCACTGGGTGCTGCCAATTGTAGGAACATTGAAATGTAATGGGCCTCTTAGTCAGTTTCCAGTTAATGGAGCACTTTGGATGATCCAGAAACTGGTTATAAGAGCTTTACAAAAATAAAACTTTTTATTATTATACATTTCTGTGTGTCCTTCATATGCTGTCCTAACAGCCACAAATATTAGGATATAAGATGTGTGCAGGGTCATTACTTTATATGACAACTATCAGTTGTCACTTTCTGTCAGTTTGTTTATTGTAGTCCACTCAACCAGGCCCCCCCTCCCCACACACACACACACACACACACACACACACACACACACACACACACATGGCAGAATAACAGCAGGAAGTAACAAACCATAATTTTCAGGTAAAATAAAGATAGTGGATTCCAGTCTATCAGTAGAAGGTATGATCTTGTTAATTATACGATAATGATCACCAAATAATTCGAATAAATCAGAAATATTCATAATCAGGATAGCCTGCAACAAACATTAATTCTGGCAATTAGTAATGTGCCAGTTCATCCTTTTCATATTGCTTCCTTAATCCTGTGTAAGTACAGCACATGACATCTTGTTTACAAGCACCCATCCTTCTGGCCCAGATATATTATGTTTGAGTTCAGTAAAAAAGCACAAGGTGTGAATTACAGTTTGCGATCCATAAATTTAATTCATTAGTAACTGTTTTTGTAACATACATATATTTGTGTTCCCTTTAATTCTACAAATTTATGTGACATAACTCCTGTGTTTCTACACACACATGCATATGGGACCTTTCAAATACTGTACATTTGCATAACAACATACACGTTTAATAATTACAGTGTCTTAAACACTTTTCTAGACACCAGGGTACCATTTACTTCTAGTGTGCGTGTGGGATAAGTAACTAGTGATACAAAATTGTGTGTGTGTGTGTGTGTGTGTGTGTGTGTGTGTGTGGTATGTGTGTGTGTGGTGTGTGCGTGTGTGTGTGCGCACGTGCATGTATGTACATATGCATGTATGTATTTTCTTATACATACACAGGTATATGCGATTTACTTATGATGTATGGATGATGTATGTACATATGTATGTGTTTGTCACACTAGCACCTGTTTCTTAATGACATACACTCTGTAACTTGTAAAATATATGTGACACAATAAAAATGATGGATCACATTACTTTCGTAGCCAAAAGTGCTGTTACTGGCAAATTCTGTAACTAATAAAGTAAAATCATCTTTTACTTGTATGTGTGACTATAAGACCTGTTGAAAGGTACTAGTCCTGTTCACTTGCTGTTCACATGGCTGGTATTGTGTATCTACTGTGCTGCTGGAGAGCTCTGTGTACTGCTTGTGTAGCGTCAGCCATCGCATTCTTACGCTGCCGCTGCTCACGTAATAAAGCCAGCCCCTTCTGAACTGCAGTGTTGTAACGATGACTGAGTGAAAATTCTGTGCCTCGCATGTGAGGGATGTGGCCTGTGTATCCAGCAATTGGTGGACACTCGGGAGAGATGTGGTTATCTATAACCCATTAACACATGCTGCATACATCCCTTGTTCCTTGGAGAAAGTGCCACAGGTCAGCATTACAAAGTTTCTAGTTGCTGTTCCTGCGTGCACCAATACCTTGGCATGATATTTGTATCTGTTATAATGATATTCATTAATTGTGAAAACTTCGGTTTTGAAGAGGCTATTATTTTGCATTTAATTTCATGGTAGTACCTATTAAAACCAAATTATTTTAAACTTTAAAAATAGCATGTATTAATTTTAACATTTTCCATTCCGTGTTGGTATATAATGACAGAGATATGTAACCAATTCCAAAACAAAGCATTGCTTATTTATTTTACGATGTCATTTACGAAGTCTGACATGTTTTGATGAATAAATCAGAAGATGTCCCCGAAGATGATGATTTATTCATTGAAGCATGTCGGACCTTGTAAATGGCATCTTAAAATAAATAAGCAATCCTTTGTGTTGGAGTTTGTTACATATCTCTGTCATAGCATATATTATTTGTACAATACTTAGCGTGGTTTGTGGGATATTTTAGAGGGAAAAGATTTTTTTTAATGGGACCTTCCCATTTTTCACTGTTGTATTCTATTGTCCTGATAAATATAAAATGGGATGTATATTGTCCTGCTGTCATCATTAACACCGGTACACATAACTGAATAATTTTTATTGGTAATTTAGAAGTTTACAGTAAATAGGCTATCTCAGTTTAACAGTCATGTTTGGCTGTTTTAAATATAATTTTTATAAACAAAAACATATGAAGCAATTTTGGTATCATGATAAAATATATCCTGTTTTCTATTTTCCAATTCTGTTTATCCTAGGTTAATTTGTGGCGGTGTACTTAGCATCATATGAAAGAAAACCATATGTACTTGGGAGGAAGTGTCTGTGTTTGATTGGAGATGTTGAGGAAAGTTATGAACCTAACTGAGGAAAAAATCCTCAGCCAGAATTGCAACTAACCCCATCCCTAAAGTGCGTTATATTACTGCTCCGCTCCCACAGGTTGTCCAGGGTTGAATCAGTTCTACTTTTACTTATTAAAGCTGTTTTAACCCTTATCAGCCAAGTGTCGAGTTAAACTCGACAGAGCTTTTTGTTGTATAAATTCCAAAGTCGAGCTCAAATCAACGTTTTATCTTGCAGTGTTTTATGTTGTTTCCCTAACTTCTTGTTGCCTGCTGGTTGCTTACGAACTTTGAAGATTATAGATTTTATGGAAAATTAATTTGGACCAGCCTGTTGGAATTCACAAGAATAACTTGGAGCGCACGGTTAAACATACAAGTAACGGAAGTTCAAGGAAACTTCATCCAATTCGGTGACGAAATGTGAGGTTTATGTTTGAGTGACATGTTTTCTGTTGCGAATACCTACCACCATATCTGCGATTTTGATAGTGGTGTAGTGTTTTCTTCACCTCATCTTTTGAGCGGATAGAAGGCATCTTAGGGGCAGACTGTGACCTGTGGCTGCGTTCCTTTTCTCTTCTCATTTCCTCTTGCGACATTCGCCGATTTAGCTCCATCACACTATCATCAGCTGCTCGCTGGAATGACTTCCCATAGCGGAAATTCATCCCTGGGATATAACCTGTCAACATGTGAAATATTTTAAAATACATTTTCTGCTCTGTTTCAATTAAACAAAGGTCTTTTCCCTGCAAGGCGTGTCGAAAGATAGTAAGTATTAAACTCACACATTTGCGTTTTGCTTTTGGGCAATTCTAGCCTGTTTACTCTCCCTAATCTCTGCCAGTGTGACAATATGGATTTTAGAAGTAGGAACAGCCATGAGGCAAATTCCACTGCTTCCACTGATAAAACAGAGGAAAATGATTGAGATAAAAAATCTAGACGTTAATTTAGGTTCCGAAACGTGATATTTGTGTTTTTTGTGTGTTATTTCTACTGTCAAAGATTTGGCACAGGTGAAAACACGGGGAAATCTTCACTGAGATCCAGTCCATTCTATTAGAATCTTGCTACCTTATCTTAAAAACAAAATTGACAATGCGTAATTTATTATCTGCAGCTGGTGCATTTTTAGTTGTTGCTTATACAAGGGTGAAAGTGCACGGAAAAAAAGTGTGTTGTTTTCTTGTAGTTTATTCTACGACACTGTCGATACATCCGGACTGTACATCATTAATGGTATGATGATTGGTAAACTGAAACTAAATGCAAAAAAAAAAGCCTTGTAGCGTAATGAACCTGGAGAAACTGAGGAAGAGCACAAAGAACTCCAGAATAGAGAGTGTTCTGGCCAGGATTCAAACCGCACCCCTCCCAAATACGAATATAGACAGTCACATCTGTACCAGCCTTCTCGCTGTGTCGGATTGAAAAGGATAGAAAAATCACGCGAGATTTGGGAAGCATTCTCAGCCCTTTAAGACGAAAGCGGGGCATTCATTCGATAGGTCGGGAATCAAAACTGTGCTACTCAACGCAAGAACCCAGAAGACCTGAGTTCTTTATACCTACCACGGCTACAGGCATTTCACAGACACTCTCTGTCTTACACAGTCTCAAGTTTCGCGCTTTCAGATTTACGCAGTTTTATAAAATTCGAATTAACGTTGTGAAAGGAGCCCCGAATTTTTCCATGCGGGACTGAAAGCGTTATGAGACGAAGGTGGCGGAGGAATACTGTTGGGCGATAACGTAGGTGGCGGGGCGGTCATGACTCGGCCGATCAGGTTCCAGAGTTCTGGAGTTGGGATATCAAGTTAACTTCCTTTTTTATACATGTATATGCGTACGTATATGTGTACGCCTATGTATATGTGTATACATGTATATGCACATGTGTACTCAATTCTGACTTGCTCAAATATTCCGGAGCATAAGTATTGCTTAAGTGAGGGAACGTCTGTATGCAGCTACCGAACAGAGCCGTTTTACACTTCTTTAAAAAAAATGAGGTTACGTCACCCTATGTAGCTAACTTCTGTTATCGCTCGTTGTCCTATGAATCGGTATTACTTGAAATCAATTACGGAGTGTAACTTTAACTAAACAGACACGTGTAAATATTTTTAAGCCTCATTCTTCAGGGCTGTGCCTTCTACAAACATAAACAAAAGAACAGTAGAGAAGCGTTTTGTCTGACGGCGTCTTCTATTACTAAGATTATGTAGCGTTGGTGGTAGGGTGAATTAAATACGAGTATGGAGCACTGGTTGAATGATACTGACAAAGGAAAACTGGAGCGTTTGGTGAGAATACTCTGCCGGAGTGGCTCTGTCCATAAAAATTCCACAGGGATTGGCCTAGGTTTGAAGCCGGGCCTCTGCAGTGAGGGGCCGGCGAGTGACAGCCCGAAACATGGAATGGCCATCCGCCTGCTGTGAGCATACGCTCTGGAGAATTTACTGCGCAACCTGTGCTCCCTGAGTGTGGTGCATTAGCACCCAAACATGTCGGGGCTGTATGTATAACACTTATATATGAATATTAGAGTGCTTTGGTTGGTGTAATAAATTGGCTGTGTTAACCTTTTAAAGCCTAGCGGTAACTTTACATACCACCAGGTTTAACGTTAAAAAATTCTACGTGGTGCCCACATTGCGTTTATGTGTTTTGTACGGATCTCAGAACAAACAGCAACTTTTGCCTTATAAAACATTAAGAGACTGGTTTTTATAACCGAAGTGGAGAGTGTTTACAGCGCGGTACGCATTGAGTCCTTATATAAAACAGATACGCTTCGTCTTTAAAGGGTTAATTGCATTACGCGTTTACTGCTGTGGGTGGGGCGAAAGGGAGTTGTCAGAACACTTCCTCAGATATCTTTTGGGATTTATAAAAAAAATAATTTGTTCAGCAATCGTGGAGTCCTAAAATTCCAGATATCTAGTTCTTTACTTTTGAAATATGGTGATCAATTCTGACCCTACCTGTATATCCCAGTATGTATCTGCGGCTCCTGTGTTTAAAAGGAAGCGATGGACCCTCAGTTTGACTCTTCTCACGAACTACTGGGGTAAGTACCACTTTGTTGGGGTCATTTTGTCTGTATGGTTCATGGCGAACTGACAGATCCTTCACACTCAGTTCCTTGGAACAAAACATATTTTTACACTAAGACACTTCTCATCCACACAATGATATTAAGATTAAGTCATTTTTCTTTTATTACATGTTGTCAGGATTATGCAGTATTTTAATTAAAGCTGATCTGCGGTGTTACTATAATTTATGATATTCCAACATAATATTTTAAGTAGGCGTAAATTAGGATAATTTATTCCCCAAATATAAAATACTGCTATAAACTAATGACATTTTCTAAATAAACCGAAGGCATTTATTTCCTAAATGTTTTAAATATTGACTCCATTACTGGAAACTGCACGACTTGAACATAAGATTGCATCAAGGACAAAGCAAACCAGTATGTCGAACAAGCTTCATCCTCTAGGAAGTATCTTTTAAAGCCGGACCGAACAGTGCAGGGCGGTTGGCGCTGATCGCTCGCTATGCGTCAGTGTTGCCGGTAGTAACGAGCTTGCGGGCAACAGCCGTAAATCGAAAACAGTGGAGGACACTTCTGAAGGAGGCCAAGACACTTTATGAGTTGCGGTGCCGATGATGATGATGATGACAACGATAATGATAATGATGATGATTTTTGTGTGAAGAGCCCCAAAGCAGATGTTACGCACTACAGCCTAGAGGCTTATTGTGCAACCCTGTGATGATGATGATGATGGTGATGATTGTGTTGGATATTATGTCGTCCGCTCTGCGGCAAACAATGTTGCTTTTAAAAAGATCCCTTACTGTTATGACATATAGCACTACGCTTTTAAGCTGTCAACTAATACACGGCATAACGTAATAGGTCATGACTGGCCAGACCTGCGTAAGTTATGGAGTTCCTGTTTTCAGTGATTGCGGCCACATCCTGAAGTTTCTATCACGAAAATTCTGAATCAGCTGAGTGGCTGATAAAATGTCAATGCATGATACTGTACTTGAAAATGTTTTAAAAACATAACAATATACTCATAACTAGTAAGTTTTATAGCAGGGATTTTGAACGACATGCTAATGTCTCTAATCAGATATTTTACTTTATGTATCCTACTTGTTCTGACAGTTTCAAGTATTGTTATTTGAAAATACAGTCGAACTCGCTTATAACGTCATGACAGGGATTGAATATTTTGTGCCGTTATAAAAGAGTATTTTTGTAACCGAGGTTATGGTTAATAGTGAGAAAGTGATTGGTATGACGTAACATCTGACGCTGTAGACGAGGTGTCGCATAAACCGATATCGTTAAAAGCGGGTTCTACTGTGTGTTTTAATTAAATGTAATCATATACACGCGGGGCTCCAAAAGGGGACGCGAGGAAGTTAATTTTAATGAAAATGAGACTACATAGGGGTGGTAACCTTGATGTGTGTCTGGAAAATCATTTCTTTAGGAAGTTTCATTGGGTTCGGTATTGGTATTAGGACATAGAACACTAATTCTCTTCTCATTAATTCATAACCCTAACACTTATGCATAAGTGTGTTTGTTGTAAAATGTGGTTTTAATTTTTCTCTGTAATTTTGTTTAAACCCAGTTTTCCCTAAGAAAACATTTCATGATTTTGCGCTGAGAAAAACATGATAAGAAGCCTTGCGTCCGTCTAACCACAACTGACCAGCGAGTTTGGCGTTTTGGCCACATCGCAGAATTGTACTTGGAAAGTTCCCGTTCGGAATATCGGCCACGACACCGGTTATCCTGAATGAGTCTTCCTCAGGCCCTCCAGGCAAATGCCAGGATGGTACTTTTATTACATCATAATCACTCCCTTCTAAATCATTCCAATTCAGCATTTGCAAGTCGTTCTAACATCCAGCAATATAGAGAACAGTCTGAGTTACTACTGGTACTGTCCGTAAGATAACCACCAAAAGAAAACAAAATTTGAATGTTTCTTCAAATTGCAGTACAATTTTTTATAGCAGATTGAACGCAAGTACTTTCAGTGGTAACTGTATGACGATGAGGAAGTGGAGCGTCATTTCCACAGAGTGTACGTAATGGTATTCAGTTCCATAAGGTTCTTCAGTCACGCTCGGTGTGATAATCTGCAATCCACGTAAGAGTAGTTGCTAATTCAACGCTGTGAATTTAATTAACAAATTTATTTCAACCTGCAGCACCTTGCGTATAAGCTGCTCGTTCCACTTGCAATTCGCTTTAGTATTGACCGTCTGTATGTCTGTCTATTGCCGGAATAAGATTTTATCTTTAAAACTGGCCATAAAATTTACAAATATTGTGAAAATGAATTATACAGCATTTTCCCTCCACCGCGTGGTCTAAGGTGTGGGTTTGCAGTCGCTCGCTTGCTGGGATTACGGGTTTGAGTCTCGCCGGCGGCATGGATGTCTGTCTCATGTGAGTGTTGTGTGTTGTCAGGTAGAGGTCTCTGTGACGGGCTGATCACCCGTCCAGAGGAGTCCTACCGAGTGTGTTATGAGTGTAATTGTGTAGCCTCGACAACGAGGTGGCCGTGGCCCACTAGGGGATCTCGAGCCATTAACAAGATTTTTGTAGGTAATTCGTGTCTCTTGTGCTTTTAAAATATGTATCCATGAAGAAGAATTTTTTCCTCCAGTACATCTATCAGGAAACCCAAATGAATAATAGGACCTCAGAACCGGCTGTAGCTAACATGGTGCTCTGTGCAAACTACAGGGTGATTCACAAAGAACTGAACACTTTCAAACTGTATTACCCAGTGGTGCCCGCCATTGTCGGAAATGTGTACAACTTCCAAGGGACAACATTTCGAAAAGATTAAGGGTAGCTCTAAAATTTGGTGCATACTAGATGTCCATGTGATACTTAATTGCTAACTAATAAGTATTTGAAAGTTTTCGATTATTTTTAAATCACCCTGTATAAATTAGGAAGGACCGGCACACATTTAACAGGAGGCTGGGTGGGCCACAGAGTCGGTCTGAGCTTTTGGAGAAGAAAGAAATCCGTTTCCTCCACAGTGATTCGAACCCCGGACCTTCAACCCGTAGCCCAGCTGCTATACCGAACATTCTGACTCTCCGTGAAGCGCCCTGACATCCACTCGAGCATCCGTGTAAATGTCTGTTCCTTCCGACTTTCAGAACAGGTAACACTCCACTCTATACATTGGGCCAAAAGTCTTCAACCGGCTAACAAAGGAATAAGGACGCCTCTCGGTTGGTAAATTTAACAATTCTGAAAGACCTGACTTCAGGTTTGAACAACACGCTCATTGCCGACGGGCAGTAAACACTGTTACATCTTGATACCCAAAGGTCTAACATTGTTTTGAAGCCGTAAATCTTCCGTCGTTACTCTATTCCTTATCCTGTAAAATAATTATTAAATCAATTCGTGGTGGCAGTCTGAGTTTGTTAAAATAGCATAGACTGGAGATATTCGCTCTTGTGGGTTGTTACGCAGCCTAGATTTCCCCTACGTAACACTTCATTTTGAGTTTCATTTTAGAAAGAAAATTCTCACATTTCCGTGTCGTGCCTAACGACTCTTGAACCAATGGACATAATCATATTACCATGAAATGATTGTCACAAAGCTAAAAGAGCCATCCGACAATTCATTTTAAACCTTCTTTCTTACAGAGCTTAAACGATAGTTTTTTACCTTTCAGTTAGGAGGCTTATTTCGTTCTTCATATTCAGCAGTGCAACAAATGTGTCGTGTTTGTTGACTTTGTATCACCTTGTCTCAAAATTATTTCTGAAAGATGGATTTATTACAGTACCTTGCAAAGGTAGTAATATCACAGGGAACGACCGGCTTGGAACCCCGGGATAACCTACAGCTTTGATGAGGAAAATACTGTCTCAATACATACAGAGCAAACACATCAATATCTGTATTTGAGCAGATACCTGGATAACATCCTTAGTGCTGGCTCCATACGGTTTACCGAAGCGGAATTTAAGTGTAGGACAATGTCCGGTGTATCTAAAAACAAAGAGAAGAATTTAATGCTATAGGGTTCTGACGGTGGTGTATCACATTCACCACTACTCAGATATTGAAATTTGTCTACCTTCCTTTTTTTAAAAATGAAAAACTGAACACAACATTGAGAAAATCGGGTTCGATAGTAGCCCAGAAATTAATAAACTACCGGTCCCAGGTTATTAGATTTATCACCACCTAATTAAATGTTTTTGCAAAAGAAATTCATTTTCTGAAAGGCTGCTTTCAATTTTTTTTTTGTGGGGCGTACATATTTTTGAAAAGCGACTATTAACTTCGTCGTGTACTTATGTCTGTCCCCCCCCCCCCCCCCCACGTGAAGCAAGGCGCCTTCCTCTGGACGAATTTTAATGATATTTTATACTGCAGATTTTTACAAATATGTCGAGAAAAGTCACGTTTGCTTAAAATCGGACAGAAGCATTGCTTTATATGAATGCCTAATCTAAGTGCTTTTATGATAGTATCTTGCTAAATTCTTCTAGAAATGAAAAACATTTCGCATAGAAGTTGCCAAGAGAATTAAAAGAGACATTTGATGTCAAACGAATATTTTCCGAAAATCATGCCCTTTACAAGGAAATTACGAAAATTGGGGCACAGAGAGAGAAGTCATAGACAAAAGTACATAGAATAACACAGGTAAACAAAATTTTTGTCACATGAAAACTAGTTTGTGTTTCCTATGTATTTTTCCACGCTGAATTAAAATATGTTATTAGAATTGCTCTACCACCCACAGTTTTTGTGTGACAGAGTTCTTTAAAATGCAGTTTTTGCGAATTTAGTTTTTCTTTTCATGCTACCATTATGTTTGAAATATGGCTACGGAACTTTATTATATTTTAAACATAGTGTGCGGAGTGGCGTTTGTCTATTGACTCTTCAACAGTTAGCTTCAAAGCTGTGCTTCTACATAACAGGAATAAATTCGCATCTGTACCCCCATCCCTTGCCGCTAACACGAAGAGCCCTGTGAAAATATGAAACTACTTGTGGAAAAGACCCAGTATGAAAAATACGATTGGAACATTTGTGGGTATTAAAAGGTAACAGCTCTCTTGCTTGGCTTGCAGCTTGGCTACACAAAGTTTTGTTGCTTCTGTGTGATTGGGGTAGTAGGGACAGAAAACATAATTACATCCAAAAGCAGTGGCCTAAAAGAGAACCGTTTATTCCAGGACAAAAAAATATAGTAAATACTGCATTAATCAACCCTGAAAAAGTGTGTTTAGCTCCGTTGTACATCAAACTTGGACTCATAAAAAATTTCGTCAAGGCAATGGATCAAAATAGCGCTGGATTTATGTATTTGAAAAACAATTTTCCCAGGATAAGTGATGCTAAAATCAAAGAAGGGTTGTACAAATTTATTAATGAAACCAACTACTACACAATTTTATTTATATAATCTCTGACATGTTGCGGTCGTAATTATTCGGCCATCTTAAGAGAGAATATTTTTTCTTAACAAAGCAGCATATGGTACATTAGTGCTTATTGATATCTATATATAAAAGTTACTCTAGTATGTTAAAAGTTTATATGTTAAAACTATTGTTAGTATTACGTAAGGAAGCGGTTAAAATCCATTAAAATCTTTTTCCAGCCATCTTGTCGCCAACATGTGGGGAGAACCCTGATTTTATTCACGTGGTGTGTATCACAAGTGCCAACTCTGTACAGATACAGTACAGAGTGAAGCAATGAAATACACCCAGAAGTAAGTACACTTGCAACTCCTTCTATCATTGTTGTGCATCTCTACTGGAGGAGAGGAACAGAACTGTTAGCAGTGCAGCAGATATTGTAGCGCTCTGAACGTGTATGGCAGTCTGCAAAGCGGGTAGTCACACGCGTCACGTAGCGTAGGTACATAAACTTTCATTTAGTTTCCTTGTCCCTTTGTCTTTTCTTATGAAGCAGACAGTAACATTATTCGAGAACACGAGTGTAACTGCAGTTAAATTCCTCACTTCACACATTCTAAACTTTTATAATAATATTGACATTTTTTCGTCGGCTTATTATTATTATTGTTACTTATGTGCACAAAGTCAGGTAACTTCGAATAGTAGTTAAATGAATTCGAAATTTTTACATATACTCTTTACGCAACTCATTACATGCATCCATTTTCCTATGTTTCTATGGAAGCTGGGATTATAAAATAATATTTCTTTGGTCGCGCCGCATAATCTTTCCTTTTTACTATGCTGCGAGTAAATAACGGTTTGAAAAAAAACTGTTACAACAGCCACAGCGTCGAATGACAGGATAACAAGTGAGTAATGCACTGGGAAGTGTGGAAGAAATCGGTATATACTCTCTGTAACATAGCGTAAATAGAGGTTTTCTTCAAATTTTAACCGCGCGACACTTAAAAACCTTGCGTGGTAGAAAAAAGCTAACAACATGTTTCAATTCATCACAAAAATGCTATTGGGTTTACACATTTTAGTTCGTGTGACAAGAAATAAAAGTTACATTGTTACCCAGTGTAATAATGTGTAATACTTAATGCCTTTTAAGGAATGAAAATTTGAGGCCAAGACGAATTTTGTTTGATGGGTAATTAAGGAAAAAATACACACATACATATATTATCTAGCTTAATTTTAATTACTTAATAATATGGCGCCACGTATCGATAAACACCGACAGATAATGGACACACGTCTTCAGATCGGCTAAAAGAGCAGGCCACGCGTGAATAAGAATTACTCTGTCTCCAAAAATTTCACGTAAGGTGGCCATAGAGTTATTGATTGTATGGGTGGGCACATCGTTCTTCTAAAAAAAAAATGCGTGTAAGATAATGTTCAATATGCCTTCTGAAATTATTGTGTTCTAATAGAAGATAAGTTCTGCTATTCTTGTTGCACTGAGTACACACACACTCCACATAACTTCAGTGTCAAGCACAGCCCGATAAACTAGCCGATAAAGTGGGTTCCACAGTGAGATGAACGCTATGTATTAGTAGCATCACTTCTAAAGCAGTTTGGTGAGATAGCTACTGGTGATTGCGTGCCGCGATAGTTGCACTTCGCCAGGCACCGCCAGTACGGGCTGTGCGAATTGCACACTTGTAGACGTATTTGCTTCCAGCTACGTGCATTAGGCAGTGTTCGGAAGAATGCTTAAAGGCAATATGACGAACCATTACAACTGTTCCTGATTACGGGATCGTAATTCGTTTCTTGGAAGTCTATGATATTAATGTGCTATTTGTAAGATATGTAGAAAATTAATGAACATGGGAAACGTCGTGCCTGCCTGTCTGTCCGTCTTTTCGCATGCTCCATCTCCAAAACGCTAAAAGCAGTTTAAAGAGAGCCTGCCACTGGGAAAACCTCTTGCCATTTCCATGTGCTGGCATTCTTTATGACCTACCTTCTTATGTTTAACTTAATATGATTTCCTCACCTTCTTTGCGAGTTTATAAAGTGTTTTTTCTTTATATTAGGGTTGTGTATGAAAGTTCCGTGCGCCTTACTTTTATCCTCCAGTCTGAAGACGCACCGATCTCATCGCACCTCTAGAGACTTCAGTATCCTGAAGAGACTGTGTGACATGCGCTGTAAGATTTGTGTTGCTCACTTCTTTCTTTCTTTCTTTCTTTCTTTCTTTCTTTCTTTCTTTCTTTCTTTCTTTCTTTCTACGTACAAATATTTTCCTGATCAGGCCTACCACATTTAGCTCTTCCGCTGCTCGCTTGACAAGATGTGTGACCATAATATTTAGCGCAGAGAACAGAATTATAGGTCTGATTTGGTGCACCAACAATGTAACAAAGCCTTCCCAACAATGTAACAAAGCCTTCCCAACAATGTAACAAAGCCTTCCCAACAATGTAACAAAGCCTTTCCATCAATGTAACAAAGCCTTCCCAACAATGTAACAAAGCCTTCCCAACAGAACTCATGAAGCCTACTTCTTACAGCACTGATTTCTAAACATGCACATCAGTTATGAATGCGTTATTTTAAATTTGTGAAGACTTTGTTACTTAAATACAGGTTCTCCACATACTAAATCTACAGCATTTAATATCCAGTATTTGCATTATTTTTATATTCGTATCTCTTGACTTACAAATAATATTTAACACGAAATGTGTAGTTATGTTTATAGTCTAGCTTCGTACCAAGTTTCGCGTGTCTACTTATGATTCATTAACTATCGTCATAAAATTGAAAAATAAGAAATATTTTGTACGGGTGCCTTCATCTTATTTTATATCTCACAAAAATATCATTTTAACAAGAGTAGTGCAGGTTCCGGTCTTTTGTGACCGAATGTGATTACACGTCCGTATGGCGTTTGGGATCCCCTCCAGTGAAGCACGCGCACGCGCACACGCATGGAGTTTGGTGTTTTCATGACCCTAAACGTTTATCCGGTTTGGGGGGGGAAAAAAAACAGACAAAACGAAGCGCAAACAGCTGCTCTTTATACAAATTCACGGCAAGAAACACTGCGTGACTCAAGATGCAGTAGCATATTTTATGTAACGTAGACTTATGTAGGAGGGAATTTAAATAAAAATACTTTCCAAAGAGGGCACTGGGCTCTCTGATGGGTTAACAGGCCACAACCGTGAGATGGGTCGATTCGTTGGTGGGATAGAAACGCAGATAGCCTTATCGATTCACTGCCACATTTGTTCCAAAGAATATAGGGCACAGTGAAACAAGGGGTTAAAATATGAGTATTAAATTAAAAACTCTTAGTTCGCTTAACGAGAAACCAAGACTTGTCGATCCACTTACGGTTTCTTAATGGAGAACTGGAAAGAGCAACCCCCCCCCCCCCCACAAAAGTATTTATAGGTTGAGGTAGTGGTGTGGCTTGGATGGTCAAATGATACTGACTATTTTGCCGTCAGTACAGGTAGCATAGCTACTGGTTGGACCCCAATACCGGACAGGTCAAGCGTAATGACCCAGACAGAAACGTATACACTGGTTCTCCGGGTCTGGGGTTGGGTGCGGGATTTAAAAGGCCACCCCCTTAAAATTGTAAAAGTTTAAAAGCTTCTAAATATTACGGGCACTCAGAAAACTCTACGACGACCCAATAAGGCGAAGTAGAAGAGACCAAGTTTTGTGACGGACTGTAGCGACAGTAGAAGAATAAGAATACTCAAGGCCAATTTAAGGTAAAATCATTCTTCCGGAATTCAGCGACAACTGGTAAAAAAGCAACTGTCTCGAACTCCGGGCCAGTATCCGCCCCCGAGACCTTATTAACCCTTTAAACACGAAGCGTATCTGTTTTATATAAGGACTCAGTGCGTACCGCGCTGTAAACACTCTCCACTTCGGTTATAAAAACCAGTCTCTTAATGTTTTATAAGGCAAGAGTTGCTGTTTATTCTGAGATCCGTACAAAACACATAAACGCAATGTGGGCACCACGTAGAATTTTTTAATGTTAAACCTTGTGGTACGTAAAGTTGCCGCTAGGCTTTAAAAGGTTAATACGATGCAGCATTGCTAACCTCTCTGCAGGAATGCTAGATTCTTACAGATGACGTTCGACAAAGATACAGTACAAAACGTATGAAGGAAAGTTAAACAACTTTTGTCCATCTCCAACAAGACATAAACTTCTCACACAGCACGGGCTATTGTTTGCTTGTCCAGCTGAGCTTCTGGCAACACTGAGGCCTCTTGTTCACTTATTTGACGGTCGATAGTCTTGTCTTCAGGACATGCTTGGTTACGTCTACAGATAACACTTCCTAAACGTGTTCGCATTTCCACCGGAGACAGTTTACATGCAAAAACACTGCAGCTGAGTTACAATGTAGCTTCAGAAACCATTAAATTTACATGGTCTTGAGTATGGGACAAGAAAACTTGTTTAGCCTGCTGGGAGGGATATTAACTAACTAATGAAGTAAACTGCCATGCAGCGAAGTCCTCATTCAGCAGGTAATAGTCTCTTATCTAGTCCAGAAATACCGCGCCTCTTATGGTACCCGAAAATTCATTATCGATTTCAACAGAGCCTGCCAATGGTTTCTATTCTGAGCCAAGGAAAGGCAGTCCACAACCAGTTTCTTTAAAGTCAATTTTAATATTATCTTCGCATTTAGGTTATATCTCCCAGGTGAAAGCGTCTTTGGATAATCCAAAAACCAATAAACGCGTGTTAATTTTTTTAAGGAAACCTAATTGTGGGGAAGTTCTAGAGGAGTGTGATAATATTAAATAAGGTATTGAAGATAATAACGTATAGGCCTAATTTTTCGAAATGGTTTAGGATAGCGATTCATGCCAAAGATTTTTAGATGACTGTAAAGAGCCTTGGAGTTTCATAATAAGAAATGCCCTCTCCATTTGGTATGAGGGCCCGTATACCTCGGAGCTTAGAATTTTATTATTGCAATGATACGGCACGGGGGTTTTATTTGAATTAGCTAACTAAATCTATGCAGAAAAGTCATTATTGGAAAGCTAATTCGTCCTCACATATAGAAGAAGTACTCCGCCGTTTATGGAACCCCCAAGGTTCCTCACTGTGTTCACAAGAATCAGCCACTTGTCCCTGTCCTGAGCCAGATCACTGCACTCCGCGCTCTGTCATACTATCGGTCGATAGTCTACTTTAATATTATCCTTCCATCCATATTTAGGTTTTACAAGCAGCTCTCTTCCTTCAGGTTTCCTCATGAAAACCACGTATGTAATTCTTCTGTCTCACACTCATCACATGTCCCACATGCCCCATTCTTCGAGATTTGATCCTCCAAATAATATTTGGTGAGAAGCAGGTATCGTGAAGCTCCTATGTGAGCTATTCCCTCTACTTAGCTCATTCTCATTAGGCTCCAGTAACCTTCACCAACACCTTATTCCCTAACACTCTCAGCTTGTGCATTTCCTCAGTTTTAAAGATCAATTTGAAAACCCATATAAAAGCGGATTTTATTTACACGTGTAATAAATCCTCCCGTAGGAATTCTCGGGTAATTAACCCTTTAAAGACGAAGCGTATCTGTTTTATATAAGGACTCAGTACGTACCGCGCTGTAAACACTCTCCACTTCGGTTATAAAAACCAGTCTCTTAATGTTTTATAAGGCAAAAGTTGCTGTTTGTTCTGAGATCCGTACAAAACACATAAAGGCAATGTGGGCACCACGTAGAATTTTTAATGTTAAACCTGGTCGTATGTAAAGTTACCGCTAGGCTTTAAAAGGTTAAATAGTATTTCCTGCTTTTCTCGCAGCAATTATTATTGTAAATACAACTACATTATCTGAATATCCTATTTGTGCTGGTATTGGTGTCTCTAAGTGCTTCTCTGGAAAACAAATGAAACTCCTACCACGAGAGGCAGTGCACGCTGAACGGGAATGTGCCGATCGAAGTGAGGAAGCTTTTCATTCCGCATTGATCCAGACACGAGCTTGCAACTGCACCAAACAAACCGTTTCACAAAACGATACAACTTCTAAAAGTGCTTAAAATGCGATACAAACAAACCTACCACAACGATCGTAATTATCGACTCACTGTTCTTTTAAGAATTGTATGTCAAGATGTATCTATTAGGCGATTTTATATCACGTGTACAAAACTGAGTTGATGACGTCTGTTTTCCCACGTGCCATGTGACGGAATATTCAATGAAATGGAGTTCGTCGGGCCTACAGTAACAGTTGTACACAGAAGCTAATACGTATTGCTACAGATTTGATATTATTGATATTGATTGAAAATATTGATATATTTGATACATTATTATTATTATTATTATTATTATTATAGTACTATAATTGGTGTTATTAATATTATTCTGCTAATCAAATCGAGGAGAATGAGATGGGCGAGGAATGTAGCACGTATGGGGGAAAAGAGAGGTGCACACAGGATTTTGGTGGCGAGACCTGAGGGAAGGCGACCACTTGGGAGACCCAGGCGTAGATGGGAGGATAATATTAAAATGGATCTTCAAGAAGTGGGATGGGGCATGGACTTGATTGAGCTGGCTCAGGATAGGAACAGGTGGCGGGCTCTTGTGAATGCGGTAATGAACCTCCGGGTTCCATAAAATGCGGGGAATTTCTTGACTAGCTGAGAAACTGTTAGCTTCTCAAGAAGGCCTCTGCTCCATGGAGTTAATTAGTTATATATTTGATATAAAAATGTGTAGTTTGTGTGAAAATATGATCAATATTTACTGATTTCTAAAAAATGTGTCATTCTTTAAAAAAACGGAAATGACGACAGTTACAAATTTTAACGAAGTGTAAACTTTATTTAAAATATTTCACAATGTGACTATTTCCTAATACGTTACTGAATAGAAAGTAAAATACTTCCTGACTGTGGACTTGAGATGCCATATCCGTACCTGAGATCTGCACTCTTCTGGGATGTTACGCAAGGTACAGTAGTAATTCTGTACCGACGTTTCGGGACAACATATCGATGCCATCTTCAAGGGTCAAGAAGCCCAAGAAAAATATTCCTGCACGCTTTTTGACCCTAGAAAATGGGACAGATAGGTTGTCCCGAAACGTCGGTACAGAATTATCACTCAACGCTGCGTAACACCCCAGAAGAGCGCAGATCTCATCCACATCGCGAAGGAAGCCTGAAATCACGGATATCTGTAATATAATCACGGATATCTGTAATATACATAATCCCCAGTGGCATTCGAAGAATGACACCGACGCAAGCGGATGTAGTCACACACATTCTCCAGTATAAATTCAGATCAATTACAAAAATACTCTGTCAGGGCAGTCAATGCCACGACCAAGCCTATGATGGCTGGTTGTCTATGGAGTACAAATTAGACGTGTGACTGTTCACGCTAACGTTGTCGGTCGACCCCTTAAAAGCAACTTGTAACTCTACTGAACGTAAATATCATAAAAGCAATACGTGTACACGAAATACTCTCCCATTTCTTTCAAACCGTTCACTCAACTTTGTGAGATCTATAAATATAAAGTCTTCTCTGTCCACGCCATCGAGGCATATAGGGGCAATATATTGTAGGTAAAGCTCCACTCATTCTTTCGGCACTAGAGGGAGGTAAGCGGTCGTATACATACCGCCGTTCTAGCCCCGGGATAGAACCCTAGTACCCACTGAACAGGATGCTGGCTGGGTCCCAGTGCCAATCTGGACCTTTTAGAAATAAATAAATTTCTTGTCCCCACCGGGAGTTGAATCCCGGATCATCCAATCCGTCTGTATATGACTATGCCAGAAATGCATACTTGTAAGCCAACCATCCACCGGGTCATAGCTCTACACAGTTACATCTACAAACAGGTATGTGTACTGCATTATTTAGGGTAATTCAAGCATTTTTCCCCGTACATTTTTGGAAAAATAAAAACTGAAAAAAAGGAAAAAGGTAAAGCTTCCCTTGTGCTTCATATTACAACCACACCATTAACCCTTTAAAGACGAAACGTTTGTGTTTTATATAAGGATTCAGTGCGTACCGCGCAGTAAACACTCTTATTCTTGGTTATAAAAACCAGTCTCTTAATGTTTTATAAGGCAAAAGTTGCTGTTTGTTCTGAGATCCGAACAAAACACATAAACGCAATGTGGGCACCACGTAGAATTTTTTAATGTTAAACCTGGTGGTACGTAAAGTTACCGCTAGGCTTTAAAAGGTTAAGACGTATGGGGACTGAAGGTGTAGCTCCACTCGTTTTTAACCTTAGCACTAGATGGATGTGAGTGGACAAATTGACAGCAGGACCGTTTTTCTCCCGGAACACAGCATCCCCACATCAAATTCTGTGTAGGTAACAGCACTGGTCTGAAGGCTGTGGATGGAAAATGTGTGTGTTTCTGAAACGTCGGACGTTTTTAAACAATTTACACGGCTATCAGCCCGAGAAGAGTTCATAAAGAATTCCTCGGTCATGCAACCCATAGCCTTGTCCCTGTACCGAGTGAGTTATGTGAAACTTGAATACCAAAAACTAACATTATTTTAAACATGTTATGCTTCTATTCTGTATAAAACAGACGAACACGATCCTCTACAAGATCGATTTTTAAGGAACATTTCTGGGTGTCTTCCGCCCCCCCCCCCCCCCGCCCAGAAATAATCCTAGTGGCCATCATGCCTAAGCCTATGAGCATATTTTTTCCCCCTGTGGCGCCTCGGCTCGTATTCGGGTCATGGCCTCTCCTTACGAGGCTTCACGATCACACTCAGACACACGACGCTCGGTAG
Organism: Coptotermes formosanus; assembly: GCA_013340265.1. Lineage (NCBI taxonomy): Eukaryota > Metazoa > Arthropoda > Insecta > Blattodea > Rhinotermitidae > Coptotermes > Coptotermes formosanus. Next base: position 653,630 of record BLKM01000173.1, on the reverse strand, counting down.
GACTCCCTTGGACGAGTGATCAGCCCGTAGCAGAGACCTCTACCTGACAACACAAAACACTCACAACAGACATCCATGCCACAGGCGGGATTTGAACTCACAATCCCGACAAACGAACGGCCGCAGGCCCACTTCTTAGATCGCGCGACCACTGGGCTTAGCCTATAAGCATATATTTATCGTTTTTTGTGTGTGGTGCAATTGAAATTTGCCAAAAGATATCACAAGGTAACTTAAATAGACACCAGGCTGTACCTGTCGTAGCTGCAACTATGTAATTTTAGGTATGACGTAACGAACGTGATTCTTGAGGCTATTAACACAGCTGTCCTCCACGTTATTGTCTGAAGGTTAACTTGCACTTTACTATTTTACGTCATTGTATTTACGTGAATTTCAGTGGTTTTTGTGGTACCGTATCTGCTCTTAAATTGACCGAATTGAATGTCAGCCTCTTCTATAGCCCTTACCTGAGACCGACTCGTGAAAAAACTTGGGGTTTACTTACACCTGGGGGCCGCAGTGGCGCAGTTGGTTCAGGCACTGCGCTACAAACCGGCAGGTAGCGGGTTCGCTTCCCGATGGTGTCATAATGGCATAATCCTGTCGGTCGCACTATGGCCCTGGGGTCGACTCAGCTTCTAAAAGAAATGAGTACCACGAATATTTCCTGTGGGGTAAACGCGGCCGGTGCGTATGGCTGACAACCTTATCACCTTCATGTGCCGACTGTCTAGAAATCTGGGAGCCTCAACATTCTGGAACCCTGTGGGCCTGTCCAGGCCTGTAACGGGACAGCTTTACCTTTACTTACACCTACGTATAGTGTACCGATATGCGTTTACAGGTTTTCAGAAGCGAAACCAAAATACTTCAACCTGAATATAATGCAAGTATGTGGTTTAGCCCGCTTGTAGTATCGTACGTAAGTATGATGGTCCCGATTTAAAGGCGTTATTTCTGCTTCAGAAGAGTAAAAATTGTCATAAATGATAGTCCTGTTGAACAGGTAACAGATTTGAAGTACCTAGGACAGCTTATATCGGACTGCAAGTCACTTGAAAGACAAGTTACAGACGTACGAGTATAACAAAATAAATGGCATTACAGAAAACAGATGACTAAACAGATGGCAAAACAAACGACTAAAGAAACAAAATTTAGAATCCACAATATTACACCTAGAGTGGCCTTGAAGTGGTGTAGAAATGAGATGAACAAAGACTGCAAGCAGTACAAAGACATTTATTAGGAATTACTAAGTTAGACAGAGAAAGAAATCAATCCGTCAGGGAGAAACTTCGAGTGCAGAACATTGTTCTGGAAATAAAACAGTACCAACGAGAGTGGCTACAACACGTACAGAGGACGGACACAAACAGGATACCCAAACAGGCACTGAAATATAGGCCAAATGGGAAGAGAAACATGGGACTTCCGAGGAAAAGATGGAAGGACCGGCTTCACCTTGAGGGATCGAGAACAGGCACTACACCTGACACTTCTCAGCTCATGGTGATAATGATGATTTCTGCTTCAGAAGTTATACGCAATTCTATCACACAGCAAGGTGTAGACCGTCGTGATATACTTATCCGAAGGCGCTGTCCCGAGCTGGAAGTCCAGGATAACCTAGCGAGCAGACTGACGGGCCGTGCCATGGCTCAGTCTGTACTGGCCGGATCCACTATAGGTCTGTCCGTGTAGGATTTGAGGTGGACAAAGTGACACTGGCAGAGGTTACTCTCTCAGTATTTCGGTTTTACTCAGTCAGTACATTCCACCAATACCCGATACTACTTCATCTGTCACCGACTGTATATAATCTTAGAAATATTGGCAGCATGGTTTAAATAACGCACTTAAAAACATATATTGACTAGGCTACGGGCTGGATGACTGAGGGGTCTTGGTTTGATTTCCGACAGAAGCGGAGAGTGCATCTTCTATGCAGCCTGCTGAGGGGCACTCTGAATCTATGTATCCTACCCGAAGTGTGTCACGGGCTGCTCTCATAAGGATGCAGCTGATAGGTTGGGACCCTAACACTCACCGCCATCTAGCCCCAAGGTTTCTTTGTGGAGAAGGGTCCCACAGCAGACGCTACGGACGCACCGCAGCCTTGAGGCTTCTTGTGCAAGCCTGTGATGGAGATGAAGAGAAAGATGATCAGCTTTTTTTTTATTTTTCCAAGTAATGGAGCGCCGGTGGAATGAAATTGACAGGGAAAGACCGAAGTACTCGCGGGAAAATACCTGTCCCAGTGCCACTTTGTCCACCACAAGTCCCACATGAACCGACGCGGAATAGAACCCGTGCCTCTGCGGTGGAAGGCCAGCGACGAACCGCCTGAGCCAAGGCACGGCCTAGTGCCGAGGTTTAGAGCGAATAGAATTATATCTCCATTCTATCCCACATCTTCAATACGTGGTGTTTAATTAACCCTTTAAAGACGAAGCGTATCTGTTTCATATAAGGACTCAGTGCGTACCGCGCTGTAAACACTCTCCACTTCGGTTATAAAAACCAATCTCTTAATGTTTTATAAGGCAAAATTTGCTGTTTGTTCTGAGATCCGTACAAAACACATAAAAGCAATGTGGGCACCACGTAGAATTTTTTAATGTTAAACCTGATGGTATGTAAAGTTACCGCTAGGCTTTAAAAGGTTAAGTACCTGGGGGGCTTTAACTTTCACCTTTATCCCCTTATATGTATGCAGGAACGAAAGGACGGAGATTCACAAGAAAATACTTTCAGGAAGCTAAAAGGGCCTAAACCTGTGCCAAATAAAGTGAAAAACATCAAAACCTGCCTGTAGATCAAACACTCAGCCAGTTTAACCTTTTAAAGCCTAGCGGTAACTTTACATACCACCAGGTTTAACATTAAAAAATTCTACGTGGTGCCCACATTGTGTTTATGTGTTTTGTACGGATCTCAGAACAAACAGCAACTTTTGCCTTATAAAACATTAAGAGACTGGTTTTTATAACCGAAGTGGAGAGTGTTTAAAGCGCGGTACGCACTGAGTCCTTATATAAAACAGATACGTTTCGTCTTTAAAGGGTTAATTTACTCTACGTGGTTACACTCTGTTCGACACCAGATTTTATATTGTTCTCACCTCTACTTCAAAGCCTCCCAAGTGGTCTATTCTATCTGGGTTCTCCGAGTAAAATTTTACATGCATTTCTAATCTACCCATACCATGCTACGTGTGCTGTCCGCAAAATCCTCTATGACGTGACCACAAACAAATTTGTGTAAAGGAATGATAATGCCAACACTGCAAGTCTGGATGACAGGTGATGGAGAGGAAATATGAGAAGAATACAGACAACAGGTATCAATATCTGGGGTTTTTCGGGAATACGTTAGGGAATAAGGGTGGAAGTTGTGGACTGGATTTAATGTGGCTCAGGATAGGAATGCATGTTGGACTTTTGTGAACATGGTTATGAACTTTTGACTTTCATGAAGTGCGCAGAATTTCATAACTAGCTGAGGAATTATAGCTTCTCAAGAAGGACTCTGCTTCATGGAGTTAACTGTTTACGCCCTAACCTGACCATAACTCACTAGTCGCAGAGATTCACGAAATACACATACCCACGCGCACACACACACAAATCACCTTGAATTTTATTTGCAGTGTATAGGCTACTCCACACGTGCTAAACCTTCAAAGCCTAGTGGTTACAAGTTCCTGTATGTTTGCCACTAACATCTCCAACTTTTTCCCACACGTATTTACATGCTGTATATGATTCTTACAATAAACAACCGTTAAAGTTAATTCCCACAACAAAATTCACCTATTGGTGTTTGTAATGGGAGCATGGTGTGTTCTCTTTGAGGCACGATTTGAATTTTTATGTATAATACAGATTAATTTAAGTTTTCCAAGGGTAACTAACGTTCAAAGGTATTCTATTCGGGAAGTAACTACCCGCCAACTTCCTTACGGTACGGACTCTTACAACAACCGCAAACAGCAACAAGCGAACACATTTGTAAATAATAATACAAAACCAACGTCTTATTACCACCAAAACAATCACAGCTGCAAATGAAACGTTTTTGCTTACCCGGGAATGAGGCAACCGCCTGGTACTGTCATAAAAGAATTCTTCTTTGGCGCTGGGTAATCCACATACATGCTGCCGACGTGGGTTCGCAACCGATTCGTGTAGACGAACTGATTGAATTCTACCTCGACCACAGATTACCAACGCACTGACACCGCTCGGTACGAGCAGGCTGGCAGGTATCGCTGCGCGCTCTATCGGCGTCCAGTTGAACTGACATACAGAGCACATTGCATGCCCCATACCAGTTACGTCAAAGGGTAACGAAACAAATCTTTGAATCTCAACCCGAGGCATTTAAAGTCACAATAACTTCGCACGCATGCAGAGAATAATTCAAAATAACCTCGCACGCATACTGAGAATAATTTAAGTACTTTTACCCATTTATTTTGTTTTATTGGACACTCAAAAGGAACGGTCAACTACAGAGTGGTAATGCACAAGTTCTGCAGATGGATAGTAACAGGTTTTCACGAATTACTGTATATTCCTATTTAAATATCACTTCACTTACACTTAACCCGAATTCTTAACATTAAAACATCAGTTTGCTAACTTTTTATGGAATTAATAAATCTGGCAACAAAGAACTACAATCTGACAAAGAAATTTCACAGTCCATTGAATCATATAGGCAGTGTAACTGAGCTCTTTGAAGGATGCCAAAAGACTAACTGCTAATATGCAGCAGGTCATAAGCCTGCTGGAGTGAGAACTGAAGTCAGGCATGCGTGCAAACAGGGCTGCTGGGCTGAAGCCCCCCTCCAAACACAAAATAAAAAATAATAAGAAAGGAGACTTTCCAGGAAGATGTGTTGCAAACAATATTATGTTCACTATATTTGTAACACAGTTTTAAAAGCAAACATAAACTATATATAGCCTTAAGGACACCCCCTCCCCCAACAAAAAAATCTGGGTGCGTGTTTGAATCAAGTCAATGGTTCACACCAGCATTCAAACCAAAATATAAACTAGAATGCATGGGTGCACACTTTTTATAATTTTTGACTTGTATTGTTTCCTGCCTTTTATTCTTAAAATTACCCATATAAAATACCTGACAGTTCAAGACAAACAACTCTAAGTTATATTAATTTCTTCGAGTAAGGAAGAACCTATACTCATTTCAAGATTTCATTTCTAACCTTCCAACAGACGAGGTGTAATTTTCAGGATACATACAAACTTATGCCACTAGTCAGTCTGCAGCTATACTGTGTTTTAATGCTTAAAACCTGGCAGAGGACTATCAGGTTTACTGAACCATACAGCATTACGTGCGGTAGAATTTGAAATGTGTTCAACGTGAAATTGAATCAAGGTATTACCTCAACACCTCTGCTGATATTAAAAAATGTATTCACAAACACAACCTCCTTGTACAGTGTAATATCAGAAGTAGATCTTACATGAATTTGTCTGTAGCTGACCACCACAGGCGCATCCAGAATTTTCTTTGGTGGGGGCTGACCCTGAGGTTATATATAATTTATGTATGATTTTAAAAACTATGTTACAACAATCATGTCAGCATCTCCATGCCGACATCTAGTTCGGCTACAGGGAAAATTAAAACTAACTGAAAAAGAAAATAATCTACATATTTCTCAGTTTTATTTATATATTTCAATATTCTTCAGCCAATTTCAGTGGCTGATTTAGGCTGAAGCATAGATCACGTACAACCTTTGATAGGGTCATGTCTACAAAATCTGTGTTTTTTAAATTTCACTTTGGGGAGAACTGCAGCCCGGCACACCTCCCCCTCCCCTGGTGTGCCAGTGCTGACCACAATGGCTACATGGTTCACACATACTGTCTCTTACCACTGAAACATTAAGACTAAGAGTTTGAACCCCATTCAAGGCACAGATGCAAGTATGTGTCATGTGTGTGTGTGCTCTCTGGTGTAGGAGTAATGAAGGCACCAGCAGACACATTCTGAACTGGAATAGGCTGGAAGGCCATTCCACAAAACACGAATAATAATACTTTACCTACAATTAGTGTGGCTGCTACAATTAAACCCACTGCACTGCATTAACAATACATAACTGGAATTTGGACTCAATATACATTTACTGCTCTCAAAGATACTTATAAAAAAGAAATGCAATGTCAGAAATAAAATTCCTTTGATGTTCTCCACGGCTGAGCAAATAAGAGCTAACAATGCAGTAAAAGGAATTAATATCTCGCTATATTTTCAAAAGTATTCCAATTTATACTAAGCAACACCTGTGTTACAAATAAAGCTTCAAAATCAATTAGTGTCTTTAAAACTGTGAGACAGGCCTTCAGTACTGCTGCATATCAGTTTTTCATCAGTGATTACAACCCAGATGACAGCATCACAACTTATATTACTGGTCACCTGAAGAAGACACTCGTGGCAATTCCCAAAGTATAACATATTAGAAATATTATACACAGCTTTCATGTAACGAACCAATTACTGTCACAAACATTAACAGCAGGAATTCTCGAACTCTGGATTGTGACCCAAGGTTTGGTTGCAAGAGTCTTCTGCAGAGGTGTAAACTTCCAACATAATCAAGAGAAGTTGATGGCTGGGTGGGTACTGGTACTATCTGGGTCAGCAGGCAGATGTGAATGCCAGTTCTGGATAATGGATGCAACAATCTGAGAACTACCGTTTCAGAGAATCATTAAAATCCAGACTGGTTAATCTGCATTTCACATCTTTCCTACCATGAATACAATTTGGTCATCACTGTACTTTATTAAGCAAAGCCTCCATTAGGATAAGCCTCTGAACAACAGTTATCTTACATGTTCGCAACTGCCTGTGACAGGCCAGACTGTGCAGCTGAATGTTTCAAAGACTCCCCTGAAATTCATCTAATTTCTCTGCTGCCGCTGTACTCTGTAATCTATCCTTCATTATACCAAAAACTGATCCCACACTATGACATCTATTTTTAAGTCTCTCTTGCTGTCTAGTTATGTTAGGTACATCAACATTATAAAATTTTCAACGAAATACATGGCTGAGTGTAGAGTATGATGTGATTAAGAATATGTTGATCACTACCATGACAACGCAAGGGCACACCCAAGGTGGGGGCTGCCAGGCTGCAGCCTCCCCCCACAAACACCCCAAAACTGAAATTTAAAAAACACAGATTTTGAAGATATTATATCAAAAGTTTTATGTGATTTCCCATTCAGCTGAAATCAGCCACGTGGCTGATGGTTATTACACTAAAATTCTGAAAAATTAATTAATACAATAAAAAAAAAACAAGAGGGTAGGACGTTGTGATTGAGTTATGGAACATATATAGTTATATTCATATTTATATAAATACAACTGCAGACAGTGTTATGTTGTACTTCCAACATAATTTTTAAAATCAAACACAGACTGTATGTGCCTTATGGTCAGCCACCCCCACAAGGAAAAATTCTGGGTGCACACCTGTGTCAATGTCGGTACATTAAAAGGAAAAAATGAAATATGATTGAGGCATCTTGTAGGTGACTCCCTCACAAGAGTGACTCCACACTTGTGCTGAACTACTTGCAGTCTTGGATGGCTTGCATTAATAAACATGTTTAAAGCGTCATACTTTGAACCTCGTGTACATTACATAGACATAAGTACATACAACACTAATACATATATTTATATTTTTTCAACTAGTTACTCTGTTCCAATTTCTGGCAAAATACTTTAAAAAAACAATACAACTTATGTGAAGTAAATACAACCATTTCCACAAAATCTTGTAATACATAATGATATACACATAACAACAATTTACAACATTTACAATTGGTTTAAAAGATCGTGAAGTGTAATTAATGTACTGAAAAATATGCATCTCCTTAACCCTTTAACTACAAATGTCGACTGTCATCGTCGTGCAGTGGGCATTTAAACGGTCCCTCTGGGACGAACGACGACCTCAGATGTCGTCACTATTGTGTTGAATTTGGAAGCATTTTTTCACCCCTATCCCATGTACCTCTCAGGATTTCTGTGTGGTATGTCCCCTGAAGGTCAGAGCTGGTGTGTGCAGTTATAAATGTTCCCTCTCCACCCCTCTAAGGCCTCCAGCAGTCTCGATATGTATGTCAACACATTGGTGAACTGCACATTTCTCGGCTGAGTAATACCGTTCTACAGAAGGAGTGTTTTGTTTATCAGACACACTGGAGTCAAGTGTGTGTGGGTTGAATATCAACAGTGTGCTATGAAGCCAGTTACTAATTTGACGGCTGAATGGTTTTCAGCGGCGTACTGTAACATGTATTTTCAGACTGAACTAATACAAAAATACTGGAGATATCCATGAAAATCTATGTGTACAGCTACAGGAGCGCTCACAGGCGTGTCTGTTGTAGTTCTGGGGCATTCTGTAGGGGGTGTGTGGCAGAAATGTGAAACACAGCCGTCTAATATACTAAAAACGTTGTGTTCACCCTTGAAATACGTGGAATTTTTCACAGCATTTACGTCGTACGCTTAGCTCTGTTTTGCTCTCATCATGTAAGTCGGTTGTTACTTAGGGTATTAGATTTATGAGTGCACAGGAATACAAAACCGTCTTTATAACAGATAGAGCAGGATAGTGTTCAGCAAGCAGTAGCAATAACAAAAATGATGGACCGGGTGAGGAGGAGGTGGTGGTGGAGGAGGAGGAGGAGGAAATACCTGCGTCCACTGTTTTTCACAGCGAAGCTAGGATGAGGTAGTAACCCAACCCAACAAATGTCCTTCAAAAGATGAACCCGTACAATGTTTCACACATAGCGCTTATGTTGCTCCAGCTGTGGTTAGACACACAAACATTCTTACTGCGTCAGAAGCGCATTCCGACTTCCTGCCATGGTCACGAAGGCTTGATAACCCAAGCCATTAGAGACTGACAGAGACCCAACCAAGGTGAGGAATATGACCAACCATGGAAAATAAAGACAGTCTTTTGAAACATTCAACCAAGCTTATGCTAAATTCTATAACCCCTCGGAACATTTGGCAGTGGACAAAGTGATTGTAATATTCAAAGGCAGGGTTATATTCAGACAGTACATTTCCAAAAAAAGGGAAAGTTTTGACATCAGAATTTATAAACTGTGTGCCAAATCAGGTTATACACATGACATGAGAGTGTACTTGGGTACACACTCACGCTGCAACTCTGACGACATGAGTGCAACACACACGTGGCACCTTGTTTCGCGGACTATCACACGAAAACTAATTTGTGTAAATAGTGTGGGTGTATGAGTATGTGTGTTATGATAGAAGAGTGATCAAAGGTGCCACAGATCCTGTGCAGCAACCAGAATTATGTGAATAATAAAATATTTACCCCACATTTTATATAATGCATGTAATTTGCAGGACTAAATTTATTGTAAAAATTCGTGAATATTGTTTTCCAAATTCACCAATTCATAAACATACTGCAGAATTTTTTTTCCTTAAATTTGAACAAAAAGTCTATGAGATATGCTTTTTTATCTAAGAGCAAGCGTTAGAAATCAAATGCCCAGAGAAAAACCTCGGCTAGCGGTCCTGCACCAGGGGGTTTTAATCGCGGAGTGAAAGGGTTAATCAGATTATCGTATTACATTTAATAAACTTACATGTCTCTGATAATACACGAAAATACTTGGAAAAATTTTAAGATCCTTTCTTAGCTTCACAAGGAACAAAGGCAGATCTAATGTCGTCTAGCAGAATCAAGGATCCTGAGGATATGAATGAACAGATTAATGATATCCATATACAGGTTGATGGTGGCAAGGATGTACTCCTCTGGAGACAGCTTCTGCATCAGCATCTGGACACAACAGAACAGTGTCATTTCTGCAGAATATGCAGTCTCTACAACTTACAATAACTTCACCCATAATTACATCTTTCTATGGTACAATCTGGAAGAACAGCTGTCTGCATTTTTTCATGGCTAGACTCACGATGTTCAGGCACTAGACCAAATTTACTTAGATATCTAAAACAAGTACACTGTCTGCTTTTGAATCCTACTCTTTGATGTTCCTGTATACTGAACTTACAACAGGCACAGCAGATAAACAATGACCATCACTACAAAATTTGATGAAAAGCTGTTCAGAAGTTATTGAGTTATAAGGTGACATAGCATACATAATAGGTAATAGAAAAGCTGATCCCATGATACGATGTCTCAGCTATAGCAGAGACTACAGCGTGTGTGGAAAAGCAGTGGGATGGAAGTACAATTAAATGTGAACTGTTCTTATTAGAGTTGAATATGAACATTACTGTTTGCACCCCACTCTGCTATATAACTAAGTCCACGGAGCAGAGGCCTTCTTGAGAAGCTAACAGTTTCTCAGCCAGTCAAGAAATTCCCCGCATTTTATGGAACCCAGAAGTTCATTACTGCATTCAAAAGAGGCCGCCACCTGTCCCTGTCCTGAGCCATATCAACCCAGTCCATGTCCCCATCCCACATCTTGAAGATCCATTTTAATATTATCCTCCCATGTACGCCTGGGTCTCCCAAGTGGTCGCCTTCCCTCACGTCTCGCCACCAAAATCCTGTGTGCACCTCTCTTTTCCCCCATATGTGCTACATTCCCCACCCATCTCATTCTTCTCGATTTGATTACCCAAATAATATTTGGTGATGAGTACAGGTCATTAAGTTCCTTGTTACGTAGTCTTCTCCACTCCCCTGTTGCCTCGTCCCTCTTAGGCCCAAATATCCTCCTCAGCACTCTATTCTCGAACACCCTCAGTTTTTGTTCCTCCCTCAGTGTGAGAGACCAAGTTTCACACCCATACAAAACAACAGGTAAAATTATAGTTCTGTATACCCTAAGCTGTGTGTTTTTGGATAGCAACCTGGAAGACCAAAGATTTTGCACCGAATGATAGCAAGCATTCCCCGACTTCAATCTGCTCTTAATTTCTTCATGAATGGAGTTTTGATTCGTTAGGGTTGCTCCCAAATATTTGAATTCTTCCACCCTTTCAAAGGATTTATTATCTATCTTTATGTTGTGATAGTGTCCTGCATTCTGATTTCGAGACATGACCATATACTTGGTCTTCTCAGCATTTACTTCTAGACCAATCTCCTTACTAGCAATCATTAAATCTTCTGCATATTTCTTTATACTATGTATGCTTCCACCCAATATATTAACATCATCAGCATAAACCAAAAGCTGATGTGTACCATTCAATTTCAAGCCCTCCTGGTTCGCCTGAACCCTCCTAATGGCATATTCTGAAACAAAGTTGAAAAGCAATGGTGACAGAGCATCTCCTTGTTTCAAGCCATTCTTAACAGGAAATGTGTCAGGCAGATGTTTGCCTACCCGAACTCTGTTATGCGTTTCACTTAGACCCATTTTTATTAACCTTACTAGTTTCATGGGGATACCAAACTCAATGAGAATATTATACAAGACCTCCTTCCTAACTGAATCACAGACTTTCTTGAAGTCTATAAATAGCTGATGCACTGCCTCATTGTATTCCCATTTTTTCTCAAGTATTTGACGAATGCTGAATATACGATCAGTAGTTGACCTGTTACGTCGAAATCCACACTGATGATCCCCAATAATTTCCTCTGCATATGGAGTTAACCTTGACAAAAGAATGTTGGATAGAATTTTGTACGTAGTTGACAAAAGTGATATGCCTCAATAGTTACTACAATCTATTTTATCATCCTTCTTAGAAATAGGCACAATGACTGACTCCTTCCATTCCTCAGGCAATTCCTCCTTATTCCAAATAGAAATAATAAGTTTTTGGATCTCAGACTGAATTATCCTACCCCCTGCTTTAATCAATTCTGCTGGAATCTGATCAATACCTGGTGATTTGTGTCTTTTTAGCTTTTCAATAGCCATCTCAACCTCAAACGCACTGGGCTCAGGCACTAGTGGCTCTGCCGTATGTACTTCAGTCTGCCTACCATCATTAACCCCGTGTATATTCAACAGCTGGGAGAAATGATTCCTCCACCTAGCCAAAATACTGTGTGAGTCTGCAACCAGGTCACCCTTCTCATCCCTTACTACATTACTTCTAGGCTGGTACCCCTTCTTAAATTCATTGATACCCCTATACAAGTCTCTGATATTCTTGTTCTTACTGTTTATTTCAAGTTCATTAATTTTAGCTTTCAGATATTCCTTCTTTTAGTTCCTGAAATGTCTACTAGCTTCATGTCTTACGTTGTTCAGATTATCTCCATTATTTTGGTTCAGATTCTGTAACCACTGAATTTTAACCTGCTTCCTTCTATCTAGAAATTCTGCACATTCTGCATCAAACCATGGTTTATGCTGCTTCTGTTCATGCAGACCTAGACTCTCTTGAGCTGAGAGTTTGATATTCTCTTTAATGTTTTCCCAAGCCCTATTTATGTCCTCACTAACATTTAAGTTTTCCAAAGCTGCAAACCTGTTTGAGATCTTAATCCGATACTGTTTCCTAACCTCTAGTTCACTTAGCTTCTTGAGATTAAATCTCTCTGCATCAAATGTCTGTGCTGCTTGTTTACTTACTGCCAGTCTTTCCCTAAATTTTGCAACCACCAGATAGTGATCAGTATCACAGTCAGCTGTCCTGAAAGATCGCACATCGAGTATACTCGAATGCCATCTCCTACCTATCAATATGTGATCGACCTGACTGTCAATCTTCCCATCAGGAGAGGTCCAGGTGTATTTATGAATGTTTCGGTGCGAGGACATCATGCTCTTAACAACTAGATTCTTGGATGTGGCAAAGTTTACTACTGTAACACCATTATCACTACTACCCTGATGTAAACTCTCATTCCCTATAGTCAGTTTGAAAGTATCCTCTCACCCCACTTTTGCAATAAAATCTCCTAACAGAATTTTCATATGGTACTTAGGAAAATGATAAAAAACCCCTTCTAATTCCTCATAGAAACTGTCCTTTGAATCATCACCTTTCTCTTCTGTTGGTGCATGCGCACTCAGAACAGTGATATTACACCAGTGGCCTCTCAGCACTATGCATGACATCCTATCACTAACAAACTCCACTCTCTTGATTGCTGATACTATTCTCTGGTGTACATAAAAACCTGTTCCCAATTGATGATTTTCCTGCCCTTTGCCATAGAGAAAAGTATACTCCCCGGCTCTTACAGCCCCTTCTTTGTCCCACCTAACCTCCTGTACACCCACTAAATGTAACTTACACTTAGCTAATTCCCTGGCCACTGTCATAAGTGACCCTGACCTATACACACTCCTCACATTCCATGTTCCAAAACTCATGTCCCTTTTCCGTAGCTGGGGTCGTACCAAAGAATCGGTCCAGGTCCGAGGCTTCTTTGTCTGATTCATAACATAATAATTTTTTACAGTGAGGAGTTGTTAGCACCTCGCCCAACCCCCAAGCTGGAGGACCACCCCTTGTCAGCTGTCCTCAACTGCTTAATCAATGTATTCACAGCTACCCTCCATAACTGGAGGCCGTTCTTCCATCTGCAGCCTGAGGACGCGCCATGCCGTGGTGACAGGGACCCACTTAACATGGACTGTGCTATATGAAGTACTTAAACAAAAACAATAGGCTATCCTGCACAAACAGTCTTCTTCTCCTTATTCTTATTATTACACAGAATGTAACAATTATAACAGTAATAATATATGGTCCTTAAAACAAGACATGTTTCAACCTATGTAGGTTATCTTCAGGTAGTGTGTCTGCACCAACAGACACACTACTACCATGTCAGTACTGTACACAAATAAACCTAACCCCATTATGTGACAAAAGAACCTGAAGATGACCTACTTAGGTCGGAACATGTTGTTTTAAGGACCACATAGTACTACCGTTATAATTTTTATAGTCTATATACTAATACTACTACTACTACTACTACTACTACTAATAATAATAATAATAATAATAATAATAATAATAATAATAATAATAAGAAGAAGAAGAAGAACAGACTGTTTGTGCAGATAATCTGTACTTTCTATTTAAGTACCTGAAAATAAATGACCTGAAACATTTGCACTGTGAACTTGCTTTATGACCGACCCTCATATATACAGCACAGCCTACAAACAAACAAAGTACCTGGGTATCATATATGATGAAGAAACAGAAAAGAACAGCCCCTGCCCATGACAGCACAAACTCCAAACCCGAGTTCGCAATGAAGTACTGCAAGAAAGATCCAACGACCAGACAGCTCAAAGCAGCAAATAACCTGTAACACACACACAACTTTCACTAAGGTGTGCTTGACCCAACACATTACACACAATAAAATAAATCCAAGGCAAACCATTTTATTTTGCTCTCCTACATGCTTCAGCCATGCACGGTCATTTTCAGACAAATTAATTAATACCATTTCGCCTCAGATTTATTTTGTGTCCTGTGTTCTTCTTCTTCTTTAAGGCCCGTCAGCAGATGCCCCGGATGCACCTCAGCCTTAGGCTTATTTTGCAGAGTGTCCTGTGTTGGTTTTTTAATTTTTTGCAATGGTGCGACAGTGCATAGTGGGCCAGGGCCTCCGTATATCAAGGCTTCACGATCACACTCGGTTAGACACACCACACTCAGTAGGACTCCTCTGGATGAGTCATCAGCCCAATGGAGAGACCTCTACCTGAGTGTCAGTTTTTTAATCAGTTATAATTTTTAATAAGTATGTGGTCATGGTGCAACATTGTAAGTTAATTAACATCCTTTGTAAGAACTTAGATCCTCACAGCAACTGAATGCAACAGGCTTCACATGTGACCAGCTGTGGTCAGTATGGAATAAATATCCAATGTTTCAGAATCTGTCTCTGTGTCCATTGTAAAAGATTTATGAATTGTTCAAAGCATACACACACACAGTTGGTGTTTGGAGCCTGTTGTCTGTGTATTAGGTCAAAGCAACAGCAGAACAATGGGCAGAATTGGGTGAACATTGTACTGCCTACAGCCCGGAAAATATACATGTATGAGAGTGCTGACTCTTCCTTCCATGTATTCCAGAGGTCAGCAGCAGCAGAAGTGCCTGACTGTGGGTGACGTGAAGCATGAAGCACGATAATACTGCCAGGGAATCCAGAAAAATTTTGAATTTAAGTGAGAACAGCCACCCTTATGGCTACATAAACACCAAAGTATCAACCTGAAAAGGCCTAACTTTTAGCTTGATACCAGCCAAGTTCCCTCATGTCACACTCAATTGAACTCTTCATAATTTTCCTAATTTCAATTTTACTGAATCCCATTCTCAAAGCATAGTATACTTTGTTATGGAATTTTGATACTAGGAGGGGGGTCCCAGGTTAGTGTAGTTAGTACACTGACTGGGCTAGGGGCTGGATGACCAAGGAATTATGGTTCACTTCGTGGCACACACAAGAAATTTCTCTCTTCCTAAAGCATCCAGACTGGCTCCGGGACCAATCCAGCCTTGTATTCAACAGGTACCAATGCTCTTTCCTTGGGGTAGAGTGGCCAGGGTGTGGAGCTGACATTTCATCTTCAACTAGTGACAAGGTCAAGAATGTGTAGAGCTATACCACCAATCCCTCCATATGCCTCCACGGCATGCACGTGAAAACATTATCTTTGCTATGTTGTCTGTTATGGGGATGTTCTGCATATAATTTGCCCAGTACCTAATAGTATGAGGAGCTGCCAAGGCGATGTCATCTGTTAATATCCTTACTTCACCGAAGTATTGACTTAGGAGAGTTACTGTAATGTAGCTGTACCTCAGTGCTTTCACTAATGCACAAGCTTCTGTCTGCACATATATGACTCCCTCTGAAGTAAATGGGAAACAGGATGGCATAGACAATACAGTGACTAGACTATGGCTTGTGGACCAAGGAAGCATGGCTTGATTCATGGCAGAGGCATGAGAGTTTTTCTTCTCTGAGACATCAAGACTAGCTCTTGGGCTGACCCAGCATCCTATTCAATGGGCCCAGGAGCTTGTCCCTGGGGGAAAAGTGGCTTGGCTGTAAAGCTGATAACTCACAACCACCTAGTGTGAAGATCAAGAATGAGTGGTCCCATACCTGCACATCCCCCAACATGGTATGCACAGGGACAAATTTTTTACTTTTACTCTTCGAAGTCGATGTTGAAGCAGTGCCTACATAACTCCATACAGCTGTCTTAGAAAGACCAGTGAAAAAATTGAATCAAAATTAATGACTATTTCTTGCAGAACTTTACACTCACCAGGATGATAAAAAAAGGAGAAACCATCAGCAAAAAAATGAGCTGAGAGTAAGTTCCCCACAAAGCCATGAAGTAGACATTACATTATATTGGCTTAGTAATGTCAGAATGAAAGGCTAGAGAGAAGTTCGTATTCACTCGTAAGGTCAAGTATACCCTGATATTTACAGAACCTGAAGATTCACTAACATGTTTACCCTAAGGCAGGCTAACCCAATCCAGTCCATGCCATCATATGTGATTTCTTTAAGCCATCTTAATGTCATCCTCCCATTTATACCTGATCTGCCAAAGGGTCTGTTCCCTCCATGATTCCTGACTAGAACTTTTGCACGATATGTGTCGCACTAGTATCACCTGTCTTGATATGATCATCATTACAAATGTAATATCTGGTGATAGATATCAAGCTCCTCATTATGTAATCTTTACCATCCTTCCCTTATATCCTTTTCCTTCAGTCCTAATAACCTATACATTACTTTGTTCACTAACACTGGTCAAACTATACCCTTCCTACACAGTACGCCAAATTTCACGATGTCAAAGAACAAAATAAAAATAAACAAGCATGTGAAAAAAATGAAGCCTAATTAACCTTTTAAAGCCTAGCGGTAACTTTAGGTACCACCAAACTTAACTTTATCCAATTCTCCATGGTGCTCACATTGCGTTTATGTGTTTTTTACTCAACTGGGAACAATTTGCAACTT
The DNA here is from genome assembly GCA_013340265.1 of Coptotermes formosanus. Taxonomy (NCBI): domain Eukaryota; kingdom Metazoa; phylum Arthropoda; class Insecta; order Blattodea; family Rhinotermitidae; genus Coptotermes; species Coptotermes formosanus. Next base: position 636,589 of record BLKM01000173.1, on the reverse strand, counting down.
TTACCTGACACATCATCAAATGATTGGTTTTTTAAACTGAGGTGGAGAGTGTTTACTGCGCGGTACGCCCTGATTCTTTATATTAGACAGAATGCGTTTCGTCTTTAAAGGGTTAAGTACTGTAATATACCATGAGGAGGACAAATGTCTTTTTGTGTTGGAATAAGTTTATTTTTATACAATTTACTATAATTCTGGGGCACTCACCCAAATCCCAGTGAGGAGAAATCCCGTTTTGATTGAAAAGTGTATAGTGACAGTCCAATGACGACGGTCACTGTGAGGAACAGAGCTTGGAGTACAACAACTTGATCATAGTAAGTGAGGACCACTCCAATAGTATATGCCTGAATCACAGTCTGAAAAGAATAACAATTATCAAAAAGCACACACTGCGTACAGTTTCATGAAAAAGTAACTCCGAGCACTTCTGCGACCCACATAACATCAGGATGTTCTTAAACACAAACAGTATCTTACAGACATTACCATACAGACTGAAATATAAGATTAAAATTCTGTTCATTCTGCCTTTGGAAACTGAGGAATTGTCTTATAACTGTCAACAAAGTAAAGTACTTAGTATCTCTGTGATAACATCGAAGAGGGTTAGTCTGGTCACACATTTCACATTCTGTCACAACACTGATCTATCACAGACATATGAAAAAATAAGAATATGTAAGCAGCAAGTGATGCATCATGTACTTACAAATGCAGCTAACAGAATGAAGTTTGCTGGTGAATCCCTCCTCTTGACATGCAGTGCTATTAGTACAATGATGCTCAGAACAAGTGCGCAACTCATCAACCAGTGACTGCAGACATTACATTTAATGGAGTTAGTGTGGCAAAAACTTTATTACACTTGAATACAAATAACAGTAAAAGCCAGGTCAGTTTGACTGTTGCAAATTTTAGGAAACTAATAAGTTATTATCTTTTCCATTTCTCATGAAGCTTCACCTTGGCTGGGAAACACAACTGCCTAACACAGTAGGGGGCTGGGTGCAACCTCCTTGTGGAAACCTTCAGTTGCTGCTTGGCAGTCACACAAGTAACAGGATGAGCGAAATGTCTCTGTGCACCTGTCAGACGCAGGATATAAGTTGGAGCTGAGTCGACGCGGCATAACATCGCATGACCTGAATCTCCACCAAACTGTACTTATGATTGAAAGCACTAAGTAATTTTTTTTTCCGGACTTGTTGACGTAACATGTACATGTACCTGGGGTATTTTCTTTCTTAATTTAGAGAAAACATCTAAAATGAACAAACACAACTGTTTGACAGAAAACATACAACTTAGCAAAAAAAATTCTCTGTTCACAAAGTTTCATTGACATTAAAAATTCTATACTATTTCAAGTTCAAAATCAATTATTAGGAGTGCAACTAAACACAATTTTCCCAACTTACTTGGCATGAATGAAGTTGCGTACAGCTGGGATAAACATGCAGATCCCACTCACGACGACACTTATCAACAGTTGGACTGACAGTAAACCATAGACTTTCCGCAGAAAACCTGAACAAAACAGCAATAAGTCAGGTTACCAATTTTTTTTACTAAAGAACATTTTTCAAGAAACCTTCACAAGAGCTTCATGACTGAAACAACTTTAACATAACTTTATTCCACGCACATGCACTGTGCGGCTATTATGATATTTATTATTATTCTGGTCCACTGCCTTGCAGTTACACTACTTTGTGTCTAACATATGCGCTATGATACAGCTACACATATAATAGTCATGACCACTGAAAGATAACATGCCACCAGACAAACCAGTATACACTACGTATGATGCAGGTTAGCATTAAACATGTATCTTAGACAAAAAATAGTGTAAGTGCATGGCAGTGGACTGGAATAATAGTGTATACTTTAACAGAGGTTTAAAATTTAAGAAGCCACCATTCAACAGTAATTAAAAAAAAGCCAACAGAAGTTAAAATTTAAACAATAAATGCAAACGGAAATTGAAAATGTCCAAACTCCCACAGAGCTCTAAAATGGATAACACTCCACTTTAGGTTGAAAAACAACAATGTGAAACATGGACTGAAAACTTAAAACTCCAATGCAGAACAAAGATTTAAATAACAATAACAGAGCTTTAAAACGTGAACTCCTATAGAACTTCAAAATTTAAAAACTAAACTTCAACAGCTCTTTAATATTGCTCTTCAAACTGAAAACAGAACAAATACATATCAAATCTTCCACATCTGTCACCTCACTGCCACTGCAGTGTGATAGTACAATTGACATAAATAATGTAGCTTAAAACAGACAAATGAACTTTCCTGGGTATCAGGAAAATAAACCAACATGGTACATTATTTCCATTTATTCACCATCAATCCAACCTGTTTCAACCTAAATGGCCATCACCAGGGATCATGATGTAACTACCAGAAAGCTCTGAAGATCATTACATGCTCAAATTTTCAAATTTAAAAACAGTATAATGAATTGATTTCAGGCTTTTGCAGTGATGTTGATGAGATCTGCATTCTTCTGGGGTATTACCCGGAAACGTGTGGTAATTGTTTACCGATGTTTCGGGACAATGTATTGGCCCCATCTTTAAGGGTCAAGAGTCCTTGGCCCTTTATGTGCCATGATTCACTATACTGTACTCACTGCATATGTACACCCGATGATTACAGCTGAGACATGATTTGCCATGTCCTAATCATGCTCAATCCGTTACAAAACTGAATAATACTTTATTACTAATGCACGTTAATATACTCTACAGGTTAATCTTACCTTTTACACTATGTTTATATTCAAAAATTTTAAAATGTATTGGTCTTGAAAGCTTCTAGTAGTTTCATTATGATCACTGATGATGGCCATTCAGGCTGAAATGTGTCAGACTGATACTAAATAAATGGACTACAATGTACCTCATTGGTTCATTTTCCTGTTACACTGAAGTACATGGTAATAATGTGTCATAAAATTTCTTGGATATTTCAACAAAAAAGAAGTTTAAAGAATATATGCCATTGCAAGTCTTTACAATTTCATTTTTCCTTCATTAGCAACTGAACAGCTGTTGCTTTCTTAGCTGTCAAGCTAATGGATAAGATGGAAGCGTTTTGTTATTCTTGTCACTCTTTACTATTCATAAGTCACACTACTCTACTGAAATGCATGTCTATGTCGCCGAAAAAGACCCCATGACTCTGACCGACACTATTCAGTACCTGACATAAGCCACCTTAATCCTATTTCTTTTCACCATAATGGTAATTATCCCCAATTATCTAAGCAGACCCGTTTACTAGCCCCATCTATAATTTCACCAGGATGTGGACTAACCCTTGAACTCGTAAGGTCTGCAGAAAGTTGGAAAATATAGATGTTAGAAACTACATATGTTACAAAACATATATAATGAACACCTAAATGTGGGCGTACAAAATGCCCAACTAAATTGCAGTTACAGAGGGTTCATGAGTTTAAATACCTTGCGAAAAACATCTTCATCTGTCATTATTGATTTATGTCACATGAATATCTGAAAATAACAAAATAAACGCATCTACCTACCCATGCGCACATAGGTTGTAGCCTGCATCACATTGTTATTATAAGCAAAATCATTTATTATGCTTGCTTTTCCTCCAAACTCAACATCTTCCTGTGCAAACATCAGTGGGACAGTGGCCATATTGCAGACTTTGCTGAAACACAACAACATTAACAGTACAGTTTTCTGGGATATGAAAGAATGTTATCTGGTAGATAAGTACCAAAAGGTTGTTTATGTCTGATCTTGTTATGAATTAAAAAACTCTTTCCCAATATTTACAAGACAAAACAAGGCTTGAAAATGTTTTATTAAAAAAACACAGTCTTACACAACACATATACAAGTTTTCCAAGTTACTATTTTATTTTACACACACATGCACACTATGGTGCAGTTTGGAATTCCACAACAGAGAGCTTGTTCTCTGAGTGAGCAATATGGTTCAAGATCTGTACCATGAAGCTACATGTACGGCTACTACACGAAGTTTTAAAACCACTTGCCTAGAAGTGTTGCTGCTTGTTCTACGTCTCTGATTATTTACCCTGGTATAACACAACATAATAATTTTCTCTTTCTCCTGCCACGAAACTGGAGGCCAACAACTTCAAACACATTGCATATTTTCCACATGTTATCAATGTAAAATGCATAACACTTACAACAGGGGGGAAATATCCGTCTTGACCTTTCAATAAAAACACATCTCTAAACACATTACACAAATTACTATAACTAAATGCTACTAAGATGTAGATTACTTACATACAACCTACACACCGTCAAACACACCAGCTGACATTTGCCTGTGGCCACAGATGATACAAAGCCCCGTCACATGCCCGCACCACGGATTAAAGCGCGTCTATCGTGTTACAATGGTACTCCTGGCGGCGGATTTCGAACAGTTGCAAGTTCCAATAATCTGAAAGTTTGTGATTTGAAATATTAATAAAACCTTATGTGGAATTATTATTTTGCGTGAAATTTAATTAAGAAAGTGCAGAAAAATGTTTTCTACTAACCTAAATAGCTTACTATCTAGTAGTATTATTCTAATGGGATATGGATTAAAAAGAATTGTTCCGTCTCACAGACGATTAAGGGAGCCTATTCTTAACTACATAAGGTACACGTAATAGCACTCTCATTAGACTGCTCGGAGCATGGCTCTGAGTGTGGTGGGGAAATAGTGTAGAGACAAACTAAGTTGGGAAACAAATTTTTCACCGTAGTAAAAAATCTAAGAGTAGCATGTAGTTGTGCTTATTACAAGCATATAAAGTGTAATACTTTTCTATCAGAGCCAGTATTACATATATTAGATGTTGATACTTAAATTAGGTGAGTCATGGGACAGGTAATTATATTTGTATGCATAAACATGCAATTGTGAACTGTGTTATGTTACGTTTATACTTATAACATGTTTTTATAACACTATTTAAAGAATAAATTACGCACCTAGTACAACCTCGGGTGCAGCACCCACCGAAGAAAAAATTTCTGGTTGCACACCGGATACCAGGAATACTTTCACGTAATCCCAGGCCTTCTGCACTTACTCTACTGCTTCTCGGATTCCCTGTTGGCACTACTGTCAGTGTATCATCTTGCGCCTACTATGTAACGAACAATCGCGTGCCAACAGTTGGTTTGAGCACCGGTCTCAAGGCACCTTTGAGACCGCCCCGCCATGAGCTAAAAGTTGCAGGGCTGTGAGCTGGTTGTTTGCACTCTCATGGTCCAAAAAGAAACAGACGTGTATTCCAGTAATGTTGCAACATCGGTGCTTGTAGAGGTTTAAAACCAAACCAACGTAGCTTTTTTGAAATACCAGTAAAAACTTCATTTTCGATATTAATTTGAGAAAGATGGTATTTGTTAACTACCATGTAATCTAAAAAATTGTGACACGCCGTTGTGCTTAATATTTGACAGTATATAAATTCTAAGAATTTTTTGCCCACTACCCAATGTAGGACAGAGCCGAATAGAAACTCCAAATATCTGATTTTATATCAAATGGATGATTCCGAAATATAATTGTGTTGTTTCTATGGCACGACCACTGCAAGGCATAAAAAAGTGTCAAAAAAGTTGTTATAACATAAGTTTACCTCCAGAATTATTAGTGGAGAAGAAGGACCTCATCGTGCGATAGGGCCATGGTGTGAAATGTGGTGTATGAGTGACAGTCACTTATATTGAAAAATTAGCACTTCGTCCGAAAACAAATCACGAGTCTAGCTAACTGCAGTGTAGGACTTTTGAACAAGAAGCCTAAAGATGTAAAGAAAATTAGACATAGTGGTTTGGGTCTTCAATGTTGACACCCTGCTGTGCTTTGTGATATATATGATAAAAGGAAGGTTACTGTTTCACCAACAGAAAAATACCTAGTATTTTCGATTGAAATTCGTGACAGATTTTTATACTAAAAAAATGCTGCTGCCTTTGAAGCTTTGATTTGTTTGTACAGAATTGCAAAGTCTAAAAATTCCCTCCCACGTTGCTGTGCTGAAAATGGTATAGCTTCATAATAGGAGCCTATTACGTAGTACTATTAACCTTTTAAAGAAAAAAGCGTGTCTGTTTTATGTAAGGACTCAGTGCGTACCGCGCTGTAAACACTCCCCACTTCGGTTATAAAAACCAGTCTGTTAATGTTTTATAAGGCAAAAGTTGCTGTTTGTTCTGAGATCCGTACAAAACACATAAACGCAATGTGGGCACCACGTAGAATTTTTTAATGTTAAACCTGCTCGTATGTAAAGTTACCTCTAGGCTTTAAAAGGTTAATATAACTATTGAACTTTCTACATTTAACAGGCCCTTCTTCGAAACGTTCGGTCTCTTGATCACATTTCGAAAATACACATATTTTCATGATTGTAGCTGAGAAAATAAACTAAATATGACACCTGTCTTTTGATTTCTCACACCTGTGAATATAAAAAGGTACTGTACAAAGACCATCATCATGATTTTAAGAACGTCATAACTCTTGGCCTCTTCCAGCCTCAATATATCTATCCAGACACCTCTGTAGCGAAATTCCTGCGTTGCTTTTTCCTGCTGATTTACATTTCATAACAGCGTGAGGGAATGTGGGTTGGTCCATTGTACTAACATGTTGTATCCATTTATATCTGTAGGTGATTTTTCTCAAAATTTGTTTTTTTTTAGTTTTTCAAAGTATTTTAATTTTTTGCCGTCAAACAGCTTTCATTTTGCGGTTTTCCTAAAAAAATTACACAGTTAGGATCACAGTTTTTCCAAGTCCTAAGAATATGGCACTTCTGACAATGTGCACGAAAGTTTTGACTTTCTCACAGTGGGAGAAAATATCTATAAAGAGTAGGACAACCAGCAACCAGCCACTAACAGGACGGGATAGAAAGGCAAGAGGCAGAAGTGTATACTAGTAATTACAGAGTCTGGACTGGGACTGAGAAAGATAAGGAACTGATACGTAGAAAAATATTAGCAAGTGAGCACAGAGTCTGAGTTCCATTATTATTATTATTATTATTATTATTATTATTATTATTATTATTTATTGCCTATTTGCAGGGAGTTTACAATTATACAGCTGACACAAATCATGTTTCTAGGGTATCTAGTTTGCAGCTGTACTGTATTTACTGCTTATGCTACATATAATGTTATTTCCCATGTTAAATGTCTTATACTTTGCATTAGCACTTTCCGAAGTACGTGCGTAGTGCCCAATGTGGCCTTTTCCTGCAGTTCCTTGATTTTGTGCTTTCCCGGTATGTTGATCAGGTATTTTCTGTATGATTTTGAAATGGTTTCATTTGTTCCTATTATTACTGGCACTTCTTTCGTTTTTACATGCCACGTATGTTGTATTTTTATCGTAAGGTCTTTATAATCTTCTCGGCTTTTTTCTTGATCACATTTCAGTCTATTATTATTATTATTATTATTATTAATGTTTCTATCTGTATGTAATCGTCTTCATTGGCGTTACCTCTTTGTAGTAACATTAACCCTTTAAAGACGAAGCGTGTCTGTTTTATATAAGGACTCAGCGCGTACCGCGCTGTAAACACTCTCCACTTCGGTTATAAAAACCGAGCTCTTAATGTTTTATAAGGCAAAAGTTGCTGTTTGTTCTGAGATCCGTACAAAACACATAAACGCAATGTGGGCACCACGTAGAATTTTNGATCCGTACAAAACACATAAACGCAATGTGGGCACCACGTAGAATTTTTTAATGTTAAACCTGGTGGTACGTAAAGTTACCGCTAGGCTTTAAAAGGTTAATAAGCTACGTTGCTTCTTAATTGAGTAACGATAAAAAATTTCGCCTTCTACCTTCTTCGCCAACTAAATATTGATCAGTGTCCCGTTTTTGGTTTTTAAAAAAATGTAGTCCGCATTCAAGTGTTCGGCTACGTACGTGCATCGCAAGGAATAAACAAAAGGCTTGGCTAAACTGCGCAGTGGATCCCTGTGGTCGCGCAGTCTAAGGCGTATGTCTGTGGCCGCTATTTTGCTGGGATTGCGGATTCGTATGCCGCTCAGATCACTGATGTTTGCTTCTTGTGTTTGTTGTGTGTTGTGCAGGTAGTGGCCTCTTTCAGAAGATTCTTACCAGTTGCATCTGTCTAACTGTGTGTGATCTAGAAACCTCAACAAAGGGGTGGCCTAGCCCCGAGTTGGGCTGTTGCACCAAAAAAATAATATTGCAGAATATTAATTTTTGGCTTGTCTCTCTTACTGAAGTGGCTTGGAAAGTAAAGACGACGCTTAAAGAGAAGTCCATTCTGAGTCTGCGTGACCTCCGCGTTCAAGGTGTCGCATCAGAGCAGAAATTCATGCAAGAAAATCTACTATCGCGTCGAAGCAGATAATGAAGAGAATGTTGTAGTGGAGGGGCGAAGGACGGCGGGCACGTAAAGGGCCGAGACTGAAACCACGAAGAAGTTTCACATCCCTGCAACAGAAATTACGATTCAGACAGCCTGTGAGTGCATGATTGTCTTCAGGGACAATATTAACCATTTAAAGCCTAGCGGTAACTTTACATACGACCAGGTTTAACATTAAAAAATTCTACGTGGTGCCCACATTGCGTTTATGTGTTTTGTACGGATCTCAGAACAAACAGCAACTTTTGCCTTATAAAACATTAAGAGATTGGTTTTTTATAACGCGCTGAGTCCTTATATAAAACAGATACGTTCCGTCTTTAAAGGGTCAATTTTTGTGATCTTTTTAAAAGAGTTGGACAAACATTTCAACTTTTAACACACAGCACCTGGTAAGAAACCCTATGGTTTGTTAATATTCCTGACTCTTATTTTAACACCAGTTGTCAGTATTCGTACTGTACAAATCTTACCTCCTGCAAGCTGGCAGGAACCAATGAAAGTAGCTAGATTCCGTGCTTGATTAGCCCGATTTTCTTAAGACTATTATATTTTCGAATGTCCCCCGGTTTCGCCCTTTTGAATTTCAGTTAAAAGTAGGTGTGAATATTAAGATAAATGAGGAGCATTGGTGGCATGATAATGAAGGGGCAAAAACCGAAGAAATCAGAGAGAAACCTGTCGCAAAGTCACCTTTTTCACTACAAATCCTGCACGGAATAACCCGGCTTCGATTTCGGGCTGTTCTAGTGATAGGCTAGCAACTAAACGCATGAGCCATGGCACGGCGTCTGAAAACTACCCTTCATCTAAGTAATATAAAAAATTCAATCTTGACCTCACAGAGAACATTCCGTACTCATTATAAAGACCAATATGGTGCAGCTGTTGGAGGAAACAATCAGAATTTATTGCGAGAATCACACAGAAGAAAGATAATTTGTGGCCAGAATGGAGATATTCTTAATGTTACAGTGGACGTTTCGACTATGTACAGCATAGTTACCGCATGGGCTTTAAACAGTTCAAATAAGAATACGTTAACTTTAAACGTACTGCCCTGCCGATATACATCCCTAGGTTATCGCCGCTGTGGGTGTTCAGACTGTGTGACCTCCTGGGTCCGGACACCGCCTAGTCTGGTAGGTAGGTAACGTCCCCTCGTAGAATTCACACCATTTATCAAGTTGTCGAGGCCGCAAGCTTTCAGATTGTAGTCTTCTGGTTTGCTGTATTTTTGTAGACTTTGAAACAGCGCTATTTCAGGCATCCGCCGCGATGTAGATTAGATCTGCGTTCTTCTGGTATATTACGCGGCATTGAGTGGTAATTCTGTACCGACGTTTCGGGATAACATATCTGTCCCATTTTAAAGACTTCCTGCTCCTTGAAAATGGGACAGATAGGCTGTCCCGAAACGTCAGTACAGAATTATCAGTGAACGCCGCGTAATATACCAGAAGAACGCAGATCTAATCTTTCGAAACTGATGTTGGAGATACACCGGTATATTTCTCCGAAAACGCCGCCACCCGCCTGCAGGATTACATATCGGCAGAACCTAAATATCACGGCGCGAATACTACAGGACGGAGAGTGGAGGGTGTTCTGGAAGTTTTAAGTTTCATCTGTCGCTGTTGCAGGAAACTGTCAATGGCATATAATTGCATGCCAGTTTTGCCTACCAGACGACACAATAATAACAAACAAATTGAGTTGTCATAATGATGGAAGAGTTAATAGCCCAGCGGACGGTTTATGAGCCAGGAGTGGGGTCGTCCGCTTTAATATCCGGAAGTTTTGCCATGAAGAGGGAACGACAGGGGAAATGATTCTAATTACTATAGCGACAAGCTTCCAGAAGAAGAGTATCACACAAATTCGATTGTTAATAATGGTCACACGCATAGCCAGCGAAATGTAAATTTATATTGATTTCACCAGGATCATATTACCTTGCGACAGGCACGGCTTGGTGAGAGAACACTGGAGGAAAGACGGAGGGAAACATGAGAAGAAGAACAACGGAACTCGACACACCTTGTGAGGCGACCGGGTCGACAATAGACCTTGCGATTTGGTCTTGTGCTATGGCAGACAAGTCCTAATGTTACGGCCAATTTACAGGACGTTCTAGTGCCATACTGAAAAATCGGATCCGAATTTAAGGGTTCAGTAGACCGGGCGGCCTTACTGAATTTTTTCGGTCTCTCACGAAGCAATCATTTCTCAGAAACCGCTTGCAGGAGTTTGTAGGTTATTTAAAAAACAGCACCACGTGCCTGATTAACTATTTGAAAATCAATTTGAAATTTGGGTCGCTCTACAAATGATAGTCTGTCAGTATGGGTGTCGAACCCCCCCCCCCCCCTTCGGGGGGTTCTCACGACCAAATCGTTTTAAGTACAGGGTCTGAGAAAATTTAGAGCTTTGCAGCGCTGAAGTTTAGTTGTACTGGATATCTTGACCCTTGACAATGCGACCTATACGCTGTACCGAAACGTCGGTGATAAAGTATCGATTCATTCTGCGCAACATCCCAGAAAAGTGAAGTCTGGCTATTCCAGTAACAGCTACCTTATGGCTTTGTCGTTGAATAAAGGACAAGTGTGTCTGGTGTCCGGTGTGTCGGTCGTTGTCAAGTACCCATGTTAAAATGTGCACATTTTGAGAAGACTGCGAATAGGAAATACTTTATTACGGTACGTATATGCAATACATACCCGTACACTTCCTCTGTCTGCCCAGGCTTTTGCTTACAATGCATATAAATGCAATTTAGTTACATTAATGGCGGTAAGCACCATAGTCGCCAAGTTTAAGCCTCTTGCTTTTTCTGCTTTGAATTTCATCTTGTACGTTGTTGCCACTGAAGACTATAATTAACCTTTTAAAGCCTAGCGGTAACTTTACGTACCACCAGGTTTAACCTTAAAAAATTCTACGTGGTGCCCACATTGCGTTTATGTGTTTTGTACGGATCTCAGAACAAACAGCAACTTTTGCCTTATAAAACATTAAGAGACTGGTTTTTATAAGCGAAGTGGAGTGTTTACAGCGCGGTACGCACTGAGTCCTTATATAAAACATATAAGTTTCGTCTTTAAAGGGTTAAATATGAATGTATACTTTATGTTCTCTATTCAGAACTCCGTGTAATCGTATACGTTACGTATACTAGATGTATTTCAAGGTGAATATTCTATCATCAGACACACTCTACGCTTTTATTTGCCTTTCAGTGCTAGTATCAACTTTTGAGTCTTCCTGAAATTTGATCACAATGTTGCAATATGTCCTCTTTTCCACCTGCATCTGTCACCCCACGCTACTGAAAATCCTGATATTTATAAACTGCATAATGTATTTTTGCTCCCCTATCCCTGTACCATCCCACCCCAAAGTTTTACATTAACAATGAAACAATTACAGCCGTCATTTTGTGTAAGTTCGCATTAAAAAAACGCACTCAGTAACAAAAACAAGGTACAACCTACATGGCACATAATTAGATTATAAAAACAAGCCTGCATCTGATATGGGACTAAACAGGGCCCGTTAGTTAATTTGTAAGCTGTAATTTTAAAACTGCCAAAAGAGTACTGGATGTTGTGCCTTATCAGCGTGGGTGTTCCCTGTGTTACATTTTTAATTATGTTTCATCAATAAAACGTCACTGTATATTAATCAGCCCTGCCGCGTGACGTTAATTTCTTTCGACATGGAAGTCTTTTGTTTCTTCCTACAATGCATTTTTGTTGAAAGTTGTATACGTATATATAAAATAAAGCGCATTAAATTTATTAATGCAACAGCCGTAGGCCAAACAATATAATCCTCCTACTGCTACTACTAGTGCTACTACTACTACTACTACTACTACTACTACTACTACTACTACTAATAATAATAATAATAATAATAATAATCCTGCACATTACTGCAGCATGTGAACAGCCGGCACCTACTGAGTATATAAAAAGACACGATGAAGTAGTGGAAGTTATACACTAGAAACTGGCAGAAGCAGCTGAACTAGCTGAAGACAAATGCCCATACTATAGGTACAAACCAGCAAACGTGCTGGAGAATGACGACTTCAGACTGTACTGGAATCGCAGCATTATTACGGACGAAACAATACCTTTCAACCGACCTGACATAACTTTCACGGACAAGAAAACAAGAAATACCTTTCTAATAGACATAGCTATTCCAAATACACACAATCTCGCCAAAACAATAAGCGAAAAACAAAACAAATATCAAGAACTTGCGAACGAAATACGTGATATGTGGAAGCAGGATAGAGTGCAAGTGGTCCCAGTAGTAATTTCAGCTACGGTCCAAAGTCACTGTCACAAAGTCTAAAGAGACTTAACCTGCACCCAAACACATATAAAAATGCAGAAAGTGGTAATTCTTGGCACATGTTCAATTGTAAGAAATTTCCTAAATTACACATAAGACTACCAAGCCTAATCCTGTTAATGATACACCCCAGGATAGGTGAATATTTCCCAGCTAAAGCTGAGAGGTGAGAAATTAGGATAATAATAATAATGATAATAATAATAATAATAACAGCAACTAAAATAATCACTTACATTATTTCTCCGATTGGGTAGATGATTTATATATGCAGATTATGTTACATATCTTCTCCATAGGAATAGCCTGAAGATGACCGTCATAGCATACAGGACGTTAGGCTTCCGCCGCGATGTTGATACTTGCTCTCTGCTGGGGTATTACGCAGCGTCGAGTGGTATTTCTGTACCAACCCTTGAATATGGGACCGATATGTTGTTCCGAAACGTCGGTACAGAACTACCACTCAACACTGCGTAATATTCCACAAGAGAGCAGACCTCTTCTTCATATTGAATTTGGTATCCACACTTACTACAGTAGCAGCAGCAGCACATGGAATATCCTGTCGTCGTGGGTCCTACAGAGTTTTTAAAAAAAATCCAGGGCAGCTAAAGTGATAGCGTTAGTCTGGCGGGCTAAAAATAAGATTAGAGAATAATATTAAATTGGATCGCACAGGTATAGAATAATTTACACAAGTATTTAAAGTGATTATCGGAACTTATTTGTGCTACCACCACACACTGACAGCGAACTCGTATACATTTCAAAAACACAAACACTATTAAGTGCTCTAAATAGAACGAGACTTATCTAGCACTGCACAGGACAGCCATATAGGCCCATATTTCACACCACAACTAAAGGCAAAAGGTAAAGGGGTCCCTACACGGGCATAAGACCCGAGGGGAGTAAGGTGTAGCTCTACCTTTCGTTAGCCTCGGCACTAGAAGGGGGTGGGGTGATTAGTTCCACGCCGTGGCCGCTTTAACCCAGGGAAAGACCCATTACACAGCGCACAGGAGGCAGTGTGGGCCGCAGGGTCGGCCTGGAATCGGTGCGAAAAATAGCACAACCAGCGGGATTTGATCCCTGGACAGTCCAGCCCGTAGCGAGTCGCTGTACCGACTGCGCTATCCCGGCCCACTTCTCGCCATTGTAGCCTATTTTAATACGGAACTTCGAGAAAATAACTGCTGATTAAGGAAAAGAGACATTATCTGATATTTAAAGATATTCAGTACATGTTAACGTAAAACAAGACAAATCCATACTGTATGCTTGCTTTACAGGTTCTTAAAAAATCTGGTGGAGTCAAAATAGGCCTATGCGGAAAAGTCACAAACAAATGAGTGAAATAGTAAAAAATGTATCTTTTAAAATGACGTTCAGAAACGTATTATTGTGTTCTTTGCAAAAAGGTAACATATAACACCTACACAACCATGAAAAGACATGCCGTTTTCCGTGGTCTTATATGGGCTTGTAATTTGGCCTGTCACATACAGAGAGCGAGTGCTGCAGAGAAAAGTGATGAGGACAATATTTCGACCCAATAACTAAGAGCAGCATGGAGAAAACGAAGAAAAAATTAAGAAATGAAAAATATCCACTCTTTATCAGATCCTTCACAGTGATAAAATCAAGAACAGTGGGATGAACGGAACTTGTATTAGGCTTGGGGTTAATGGGAAATAAACACAAACCTTTAGTAGGGAAATTTTCAAGAAAGAGACCACTTGAGAGATCTAAGCGTAGATGGAAGATTGCTATTGAAATATATCTCAGGCAGTTAAGGTAAGAGAGAGAGAGAAAGAGAGAAAGTATGTGTGTTTGTGTGTGTGTTTGAGTGAGTGGGTGGGAAGTACTAGATAGGATAATAGCTGCCTACTTTACTCTACCAGCCGTGCAAATGACAGTTCCTCAAGAAGACACTGTTTCGTGGAAACAGTTATACTGCAGTTTTACAAAGTTTACAACTGAGATATTGTTTTTCTAATCGAGTGTGTTTTGGTCCTAACACTTGACGTGGTAACGTGTTTTTTAATGACTCTGCCAGTTGTTAAGTTTACATATTGTCGGTAACAGAGTAGTAAGTGATCGTCATAGAGCAGTAGTAAATGACACTCTCAGAGGAAAACCGAAGCACTCGGAGTAAACTTTCCTCAGTGCCACTTTGTTCCAATCAAATCCCTCACTCTCTGGTCTGGTATCAAAAGAACTTACGTGAATGTTGGTCTTATAGGAGCTCCAATAAGAAACATTTGCATTTGACTAAAAGGGGGACCTTTCCGTAATACTTTCAGAATTATGAACTTACATGTAGTGGAGTGTCATAAGTAAAACAAAGAATAAAGGCTTACAAAATACCGAATTAACCCTTTAAAGACGAAGCGTATCTGTTTTATATAAGGACTCAGCGCGTACCGCGCTGTAAACACTCTCCACTTCGGTTATAAAAACCAATCTCTTAATATTTTATAAGGCAAAAGTTGCTGTTTGTTCTGAGATCCGTACA
>BLKM01000173.1:566538-621182 GCA_013340265.1 Coptotermes formosanus | reverse complement strand
TTGGTTTTTATAACCGAAGCGTATCTGTTTTATATAAGGACTCAGTGCGTACCGCGCTGTAAACACTCTCCACTTCGGTTATAAAAACCAATCTCTTAATGCTTTATAAGGCAAAAGTTGCTGTTTGTTCTGAGATCCGTACAAAACACATAAACGCAATGTGGGCACCACGTAGAATTTTTTAATGTTAAACCTGGTGGTATGTAAAGTTACCGCTAGGCTTTAAAAGGTTAATGTAGTGATAAAAGACGATTAATTTCGAGACAGTTTCATACGGAGGACAAAGTCAAAAACCCAGCAAGAGCGTGCGAGTTACCGGCTCCTCTGAGCCAAATTGCATGCAGCCGGACAGAAAGAAAGCATGTTTATGTTGTCAGGAGGTACTAAGGTATGACGGAAATTAGGAATAATTTGGGTTCTAATTGCAACGTTTCTGCTCCAAGACATGGTAAGTCAGTTCACTGTGCAGCAATAATTTTCTGCTTGTTACTGTTCTTAATACAACCCGACATTCATGCTGTTCACTTGTAACAGGCCTGTACTATGTTCATTTCGCATTTACATTAGGTCAGCCGGACGCATGACAGCAGTTCGTCTCACACGTTCAGATTTGTGTATTGATGCTACACAGTGGAATGCGGAAGATTACATAATAACACTTCGTATTATTATTATTATTATTATTATTATTATTATCATCATCATCATCATTAACATATTACCATCAACTTAAAAACCAATGTAGGCCTACCTACCTACCTACCTACCTACCTACCTGCCTACCTACCTACCTACCTACCTACCTACCTACCTACCTAACTAACTGACTGACTGACTGACTGACTGACTAACTAACTAGCTGACTGACTGACTGACTGACTAACAAACAAACAAACTAACTAACTAACTAAAAACAAACAAACAAACTAACTAACTGACTGACTGACTGACTGACTTACTGACTAACTGACTAACTAACTGACTGACTGGCTGGCTGACTGACTGACTAATTAATTAACTCACTGACTGACTGACTAACTAACTAACTAACTAACTAACTAACTAACTAATTAACTACGTGGGGCAGATTGGTTCTTGAGACGTTCATAATTCCTTATCTAGACAACAATTACCCCCACATTTTATGGACACACAAATTTCGGTACAGTGTTCACAAAAGTCAGCCCCTGGTTCATCTCCAAGTCCCGATAAGATCACTGCACTCTTTACCATTCTATTTCTTTACGTTTCATTTGCATGTTATCCTTCCTTCTATTCCTAGGCCTTCCAAGCGGCCACTTTCCACCAGCTCTTCCTGTCAAACTACGGAAAGCATCCCTCTTCTTTCCCATGAAGGCCACATGCCCTGTCCATCTTACCCTTCTTGATTTAATCACCCGAATAGTATTTGGCGATGAGAAAAATTTATGTAGCTTGTCAGTACACAATATTTATCCAGCCATCCTCTACTTCCTCCCACTTAGGTCCAAATATTTTACTTAACGAAGCGTTATCCCTGTTTACGCCTATATAAAGCAACGTGTAATACTGAGGTACTGGGCAGGGTCTGTCTTAGCATATACGATTAGTTTTCTAGATTAGAGTAGGGTATAAATGATTTCGATCTCAAACATTCCAGAAATGACAGTGTGACAGTTAATATTAGTGAATGCCTTTTTCGTCTTTTGCCAGTTATTTGAAATTTTCACTCTTTGAAACACTTATTGGTTCTCCGTATTTTATGTACACAAGTCTGTCCTGTGTCCTGTCATGAGGCACTAGTATGCGAGTATGCTATATTCAATTCTGTCAGCCTTTATTTTCAAACGTAGGAATAATTGTCCTTAAATACATTTCTTATTCCATTTAAAACTTAAAGAACTTGTAAGTTATAACTAATGCACTCATTCAGTGTGCTGAATGTTCAAAGGATTGCGGCAATAATGAAGTAAAATTTGAAAGGGCTTAAGTCCAATGGAGCAGACTGCACATGGCCACCTACAGAAGGAAGAGCGAGGCTTTTGTGTGGTTCATAAAATATTCAAGCTCCACTTACGGTAATGAAATAGCAAGTTAGGCTCACGGCTTCGACGCCTCGCCACCCGACGCTGGATTAGAGTCTCTTTGTACCGTCTTGTAGCAAGTTGCATCCTATCATAGAGATGAAACCGCTGTGAATAGTAGAACCAACATTTCAGTCCGGAACATTACTGCTGTAGGATTTTGAGATCTGACTGTATCAATAGATGGGGAATTTATTTAAAATGGATCGTGTAATAGAGTTACCAACGTTTTTAATGGAACTGAGATATAATTCGTTTTCAAGATCCTTATCAATGAGTGGTCTGCTGAAGGATGGCTTCTTTTTTACGTTGCCTGTAGGAACTCCCAGACTGTGCAACACTAAACATGAGCTACTGTGTGAGGTTCAGCCTCTTAAAGTCTGTCAGGGACATAGGAGTTTAACTCTTTAAAGAGGAATCGTATCTGTTTTATATAAGGACTCAGTGCCTACCGCGCTGTAAACACTCTCCACTTCGGTTATAAAAACCAATCTCTTAATGTTCTATAAGGCAAAAGTTGCTGTTTGTTCTGAGATCCGTACAAAACACATAAATGCAATGTGGGCACCACGTAGAATTTTTTAATGTTAAACCTGTTGGTACGTAAAGTTACCGCTAGACTTCAAAGTTTAAGTAAAAGTAAGCGCTGCGTCTTCTAGTAGAGTTGACCACTTGGCTTCGCCCTTTGTTCTTCCGTTTCCGAATTCTTTTTCATTGAAATATAGTCTCCGGAAATTCTGCACACAAAAACACACGATCCATTTCTATTGCTCATCACAGCAATCCATATAAAGGATATATATATATGTATTCTTAACCACCATCAGACACAAAAAATTTACAAAGTTTTCAAGTTACTAGTTCCGGCTTATCAATTAAGCCATCTTCAGGCCTAATAAATGTCCAGAACCACTCAAAGCCTTTAAGTTTTTACATGGGTTTCGACATTTTAATAGGTCTGATGATGGCTTAATTGATAAGCCGAAAATAGTAACTTGCGAAACCGTGAATTTTGTTGCTCGTGAGGTTGGTTTGGAATATAGGATACATATCTGACTGAACCATAACGGGGATGTTTTATGCGAAAGTTAGAAGGGATGCAGGTAGAGGAAGTCACGGAATATTGGTTATTGCTCTGTTAATAAATATTTTGACAGGGATTGGCAACCTATTACTTTTTCGTTTTTCAGCCTTTAAAGTTAATTTACAACGATATATATATAATATTTTAAACTTCCCAGTCGCTAAATTTATGATGCAAAATATTTAATTTTCGACCTAGAGTATTTGCATTTTTGCATAGAAAATATGCGCATTAACTGAAAACACTCGCAGGAAATTTATTCTTTATTTAACACAAAGATAATTATATTGTTTTATTGTGCCATTCTTACCTGGTCTAAAGGCTTTCATTTTTGATCGCTGTTTCGCTGGAATCATGGTTTTGAAACCGCCTAAGTTCTTCAATGTCTGCATTTCCCTACTTCTTTTGTACCTCTTTGTGTGACATAAGTAGAAGTTTAGCAATGGATCGATGTTATGTGCAATGAGTTTTATTAATTATTGGTAAATAAATTCTGACATGAAGTAAGCCTGGGGGTTAATTCCTTACAGGCGGAGGAAAAAGGAAGGTTGTTAACTAAAAACAAATATAAGTAGATATAGAAGATTTCTCATTAAAAAGCTGACGGTGACTAAGTTGGTCCAAGCTGTTTCACCCGATTGGTTGTTCTTCTGTAAATGAAAGATCCCTAAATAATTCTTTGTACTGTACAGCATTTTTTTGCCCCCAACTGAAAACTCTTCCTTTCGGTTGTTACCTTCAGAAGCGGTCATTGTGTTGATGACGGGTGGTTGCTATAGCAACATCTCCCTCTTGTTGACACTTCGTGATGAAGTGGCCGCTTGATACAAGCCGACAGACGCTTACTTGGTGGTGAAGAGACAGGGACACAGCAGCCTAAGCGACAGTCCCTTCTTTTAAGGGCCGATTTGTCTGTAAGTAATGGAGCAAGAAACCATGTCGACGCTAACGTACTACAAGATGCAGAAGAGACCGAAACGTCCTTTGTTCGAACCCATATTAAATGAAGCATAAATCTGGAAACTAAACACAACAAAACTCTGGTTTAATTTGTCTTTTCGTCTGCTTATTTGAAAACAAAGGAAAAGAGCGGTGTGAAATCCGCGATGTTAATTACAGATGTTTAAATTTCTCACGCAAAAAAGTACATATTAATAAGAATTCCATAGGCCTATATTTTAAGAATTTAATTTAAGTGTTCTCAGCCAAAACAGGTTGAAAGAAACTGGAAGTTTTATAAGATGTCTGTTGATCGAACAATACTAATGATCAGATAACAGTAAAAATGTTTGTATCAAAACGTATGGACGAGGGAAATTTTTGGCAAAAAAATGTTCGAAATGTTAAAAATCTTATACAAAGTGATATATAAATATAACGACGTAAATGCATTCATCTCATTTCTTTCGACATCGGCTTTGCTTTAGCACATATGTGATCTGGCAGCTAATTCAGCGAAATGTTGCCATATCGCAGAGAATCTCCAAATTTTTCGGATTAGTATTTTATAATTTTACACAATATTCATACGTTTTATGATTTCAAAATTCACAGCAGGAACTAATTTTAGGCATAGAAATTCTAGCCAACATGCAGCCAAATTGCAACAGCATGATAAACGTGATTTGGAACCAACAATATATCTACTGAATCCATTCAAATATACTGCTTTAAGCTGCTGTATTTAATAAATAATAACAAATACGTCATTACACAAAACTGCAATTTTCAATTGTAGTCGCATTTATGAAAATGCAAGTGAATATGAGAGAACCACACGATGGAGCTGTATTTATTTCATATTTCACTTGTGTAATTTCATGAGTTCAATTTAATCATGCATTATAAATGTCAGTACAGCCCTAGCTCATCAACATGCTAACCCCATCCTTTAACTGTCACTGGACATATTTTATATCGAGTGCATTTCAATGCAGCGGTGACCCATCGTCAATAGTCCATAGTTGAGTTGTTACCCCTCTGGTACTGCCAGTAGGTACGAGCAAAGATTCGTGTAAAGAACCCGGTACTTCAGTTTACGGAAAGGTAGCTGTTAATTTTATATACGGCTAATTCTGATGACAGTAATAAGCCCTATGGGAAGTGATAAATTTTGCTGGATTTAAGTTTCTTACAGAAGCATTGCTCAAGATTTATCTTGTGAAATTTTATGTCGTGTGGAATTGTAAGTAATTTCCGACGTTTCGAAGGATCGTAGCGCGTTTATCTTCAGCGTAAAGCAGTTGAAGAATATGACAATGAAGGTGAAGGTGCCATGCTTGCTATATGTCTGTCTCACTTATCCATTTTGACATAGATATTTTATTAATTTTTAATGAGAATGGAAATTGATTTAAACATTTACGCGTTAATAGCTAACACTAAATAATCTTCAAACATAAGAACATATGTCAGCCGATAAACTGAAGCTTCAATGCGTCTAAATCAATCGGCATAACGTAATGCGTCTAAATCAATCGGCATAACGTAAGGCGTCTAAATCAATCGGCATAACGTAATGCTATTAGTGCAAACCCTTATTCAAGGATTCAGCGTCGGATATCAAAACCCTGGATCTCCACTCCATCAAAACAGGAGGTAATTAATATTGCTAGATATTTGGAGACAAAATTTTATATTTTAACATTACATGTTTTAATACTTTACATACGTTTTACTCTAAATAACTCTAATGACGTGGTACATAGATTCATTGCTGTAAACAGCTACTACAAATTCACCATTTTCTGACGTACAATAAGCTGCGTATGCCTTTGTAATATTGTGGCCCCCTGACGATGGCTACAGTACATAGCCAAAACATGAAGAAGCTTAAAAATTGCTTTGTGAGGTAGATGAACTAAAACTTGTATGTGTAAGGTAACTGCACGGAATTTGAATAAAAATAAGTATATTCCTATTTAGTAGTTACGAACAGGATCCTAAGATGCGACTATAAATGGACGAAAAGTACCTGTGCTTCTGCCGTTAGGCCTATTAAAATATTGCCATGTGTCGGAAAAGTTAAATAGACAGCCCGCCTATTCAGGGAAACTGTGATTACAGCTCTACCTCAGAGGCTGTTGGTTATGGCAGAAAATAAGTGGAAATCCATCCGTGGAGACTGTAACCAGAGCTGGAAATTGTAAAAATTCCAATTGAAATCTGAAGGGGCTTTTGTATTAGTTCAGAGATATTTCCATAGGACTAACAAATAGAATATCTTACCTAAGAGTTCTGAGTTGCATATAACTTTGTACTCGTTCCCATCAACAAAGGCCGTTTATGAATGTGACCATCAAGTTGGCTTTGTGCAGAGTATAATGCGCATAAAAGTGCAACAATACTGCGCTCTGCCGTATAAGTTCATGATTAACTTACAAGGGCCATTGCGTCGTAATTGGATTTGACAAGTCCCTAGCTAGGGTATCTGCTCTTTGAGGAGATCACTCCTTCCCTGTTATCCCGCAAGCAGACGACGAATGCGCCCATAAATCCCTATGGGTAATTAACAACACATGGTCTATATACTTCACTTACCCGATGACGACACAGATAGATTTCTGCAGAAGACATGACCGTATAGGGAGGATCTAAACTATAATCACGCATTAGTGTGATCCATACGTTCTGTGACAACTCTGAATTATCTGCGGTGGTTAAAATAGTTTCGTGTGATTTTAACAACGCTGTATGAACTATAATAGCTAGTTAAATGCAATGAAGGTGGGTCACAAATCCTTACCGGAAAATTTTAAAGTGTAAGTGACATGGTCGAAGCACGTAAAGGACAGAGGATAATATTGAAGCGGATATTAAAGAAACAAGGTCTTAGGGTGTCGGCTAATTTAATGGCTTAGAGTAAGAACCATTGCCGGTTGATGTTAAAACGGTAAATATATTTCTTCCCTACGCCCACTTTACTTTCTGACTGTGCATTCATCGCAGTTGAAGAAAATTTATAGGCCTAAGTTCAGAGTACGTGAAATGCAACAGGTCATATTTCTTCAATTATAGTTTTCTCCTACATGTTTCGATCTTAAAAATCATGTCCCGAGATAATATTAAATGGAAATAAATATGATAGTAAAGTTAAGTGTACAATGGCAGTATAAAATTGTTTCAATGGTAATCAACAATCCTGTTTTATAACAGGCAGGAAATTTCTTGAAGAGGTGAGGTGAAAGAAACTTCTCCAGTAGGTTTCTGCTCTGTAAAATTTTCTGTATGGCAATTACAGGAGAAGAAACAAAACGTCAAGAGTTCTTTGAGACATATTTAAAGATTCTTTACACAATTTGGGAAACATTTCTATGAATTGAAGGACGCTTCTCTGATCAGACAGCCGGACTTGCCGAACACACTGTAGGAAACGATTACTTCATTATACCCCAATCAAGTGGAAGTGCAATATTGGAAGGTCACGCGACTTTTCCATGACCCCTGGGGCGAACACAGACTCCCCTCTGACAAGCCACAGTGTCTGTGCATGCTCGAGGTGTCGCACGACTATCAGATGTCCCCATGCAGAACATTGTCATCACAATGACAAGTGAATCAAGCAGCCAACAGGAGCATCTGTGTTGCTGGTGCACAAAAGGCTACTCTCTCTGATGTGTATCGCGTTTGCAAGCCGAGAGCAATGTTAAATCAATAGGCTTCCCCCTTGAATTGAGACTTTGTAAGGTAACATAATTTCTGTAATGTTGGTGGCCCTTTAGAAATAACACATCTTGCGTAAATCTTCTGCTAATATATTAAGAATGTACAAATGTGTTATTTCTCTTGTCCATATATTGCAATTGACGGGATATATATCCTTGTTTTTGTATCCCAGGGTTCTGTATTTTGTTCTCACCTAACTTTCATTTGTCTTACTTGTAATAAAGTTTTATTTTCTAATTTAATACAAATTCTAACCTGTTTATCATTTTTACAAAAATTTAATAGTTTAAACTTCAAATTCCTAAATCAGTATTTTAATTTGCAATCATAAGTTTCTTTCAATCCCATTGCAGGCCTGGACAGGCCTTGAGGGCTCCAGGAGTTTGAGGCGCCCAGATTTCAAGAAAATCAGTACATGAAGGTGGTAAGGTTTTCAGCCCTACACACTTTACCCCCCAGGAAATATCCCTGGTACTCATTTCTGTTAGAGTCTGAGTCGACCCCAGGGCCATAGTGCGGCCGGAAGGATTATGGCAATAAAAAATTCCAGTGACACCATCAGGAATCGTAACAGCTACCTGCCGGTTTGTAGCGCAGTGCCTCAACTAACTGCGCCACCGCGTGCGCCCGCAATAGTACGTTACTTACCTAGATTCTGCACAGCCGATCGATTTCACCAATCGTGTTTTGAATTTCCTTACCTACGTGTAATTCTAATATTAGGTACATTTATTTCAATCTACATTTACAATTTATTACGCTGCTCTATGTAATGTTATTACAGTCTTTAACCTCATTTTTTTGTGTTTCTCCTATTTTTTTGTATTTAATGTATAAATCCCGTTATTACACATGTATTAGACACAAACTTAAAGATGTTAAAGATTTGTGAGGTCTAATCGAAGAAATAAAATGTATTCTCCACGTCACAGACTAGAAATTTTGGATTATGATTAATTTTTGTTGTTGTCAGTCCATATTTAGAGACTGTTTATTTACATATTTATTTCGATCTTGTGTATTCTGTTGATAATATCTGAGGATAAGCTCTGCATAATTTCTCTGTTTTCATTGACAGTAACACATTTATTATTGCCTTAATCGTGTGACTTTTAATATTCCTATTATTATTCACATATTAGGCTAAATAAATTGTTGCATCTTCATCTAATCTCCTTTACCTTCCTTCTAATGTCCCACTCACCTGCTTGTGTAAGGTTTTACTTCGTTACAGGTTTTGTAACTCTGTTTCTCTCCACGCGTCATATGCCCAATAATAAGACACGTATTTATAGAGACGGATTTTTAAAGTTTTATGGCGCAAGAAGTGTTCCATGACATGACATCATATTCTCTTCTTGTTTTTAAATGAAATTATTCCGGAAAGGTGTGTCGTTATTTGTTCTCCAATAGCGGCGACTCCAAGGCACGATATGTCTAGTCTTGGATTTCACGTGCATTATTATGCCCACTTTGAGGCAGTAAAAAGTTATATAGGTAAAATTTTACGGGCCCTCCTTGTAATCATCATTAAAAAATTTCCTGTGAATGACCGCAAGATGGAGCCAGTGGTTTTTTGTACCCTTCAATAAAGTAGGTTCTAATGAGGTAGCGGGCTGTCATTGTCAACAAAGAAACCCGGTCAACAGCCGCAATCAAAAGGGACCACACAAACATGCACACCACCCACTCACACCACTAATTCAGGAAACAGAATAATTGTGTTTGGTTTTCTACAAACTTTGGAACTGGAAGGACCTGCAGAAGGTACCGGCTGCGTTCCCAATCAGTGGTGCCAGGAAAAAAAAACTTTATCGAAGTGCAAATCCGCATTTATTCACTACATTCACACTGGGAGCGACAAACATAAAGCAGGTTTCACAGTGAGCAGAGAGTTGTAACAAAAGATTCGCCTGAGGGCCGATGAAAGGACCTGAAACTACTCTTCTAATATTATTAAAACACTTAAAACTACACGACTGTGAGGTGTCCTCTGTTACTTTACTAATGTTCCTATTGATTCCTCTGAGGTAAGATAACAAACACAATGCTGAAAACGCTTACCACAATATCCCTGGCAAACAAGCACTAATAAAAGTTGTTTTTCTCTAAAGAATTTTTGTAATATGTCCTATCTTGCTTAGACACTTGGCAAATTATATTTGGTTGCTATATGCGACAGGAGCCGGTGTGAATAAAAACACAGTCCTCCAAGGAACTTTAGTGACATCAAGTAATTAAATAAAAAATAACACGAAACAGCGTCTTCCTCGAGAAAGTAATATTTTGTCGATCAATAAGAAACGTCCCGGATTTTATGTAACCCATATATTCAGTAAGTTTTTCACAAGGGCTCGACACTTTTTCATGTTCTGAGCCACGTGAAAACAGTTAATGCAAATTTAACCAATTTCTTTAAGATAAACTTTAGTATTATCCTCTCATCTGCGCCTCAGTATCACAAGCATTTTCTTGCATTTAATTTTTCCCATATTATATTCTTACGAAATTCTTGCCTAGTTACATATCCCATTTAAATCTTTTAAGTTGTCATTTTTATTTGAAAACAAGGACGATCCTGCCGGTAAAACGGTGGCAGTGTTTACTCACTCTGAGTACAAGGACATGGGAACGTGGCACTCCTCATTGTTTCCAGGAGAAAGAGCTTGTCATATTACTTACAAATCCATACGTACTCCGGACTCGGAATTATTTTCCCATGTGTGTCAATGTTATAAAACATCAGCGAACGACAAGGCAGCGATAAATAGACTAAACTCTCCAGGCTCAGGTACGAAGAGAGACACGGTTTTTTTTATGCAGAGCCGTGGTGTGGATAACCGCAAGTTTAAAGAGCCCTGACTGACGCACTCGCCAGTAAAGACTCTGCTTTGGGCGAGTCGATAATGTGCCGATAAAAATCGATATCAATAAGTGACGCGAGGGAGGACTTCCGGTGAGAATTTTAGCGGAATTTCTTGTGAGGCGGAACAAAGGTCTTTGTTTCTTGACATTGAAGTGTTATTGTGTGTTAGTGGCGTGGTAAGTGAGAATCGGTTGTAAAAGTGAACATGTATCAGAATCGTGTTATCAGGAAAACCTGAAACGAAGCGGAACAAGGTAAGGTAGACTTGACCTTCGCAACATAAAAGTGGGGTTTCAAAGGAGGCAGCTCTTTGAAAGCGTGTGCTGTTACAGGTTTCGTAAATTCTGTGTGTGACTTTCAATAAAATAAGCAAAGGATGTGCCTGTAAAACAAGTAGCTTCCTACGACACGCTACTTACTATGTTGCGACTAGTTTACGTAATTTAGCACTATGCTTATTCCTACACGTCTTCCCATGTTTACTTCTTTGGCAGTGCTGGGATAATGTAAGAGTCTTCATTGGCCTGGTTTGTTCTTTGAAAGGGTAGGAGGTGGGGAGAACAGGTTTTCTATCGCCGCCGGCCTATGTGTTTCTGCATGTCCTCCATCACATCTTTTGAACTAGCTGGCCGATTTTTAAGGAAGTTGCTGTGAATGTTAGAACGTAGAGGGAGACACAAACGCCGTGCCTTCTAGTTCCCTGTAACCAGCAAGACCAATATAGCGAACGCTGTAACCTGCGAGTCAGGATTTATTAGTTACAGTTATTCTGCGTGCTGATGTAACGTGTGTTAACAGATCTTGGGAGACCACAAAAAATCTTCAAGACAGTATTTCTATATGTAATGTAACAAAGTGGCTGCAGTAAAAAAAATTCTACGGCTTTCGCATTGTTTGTCGATAGGATGTAAATAACTGGAGCTAACCATGTGGGAATTTCTCTGAAGATATTCTTCTCCCTTTGTTTCATTGCTTGTCGAGATTTTACAAATATTGCAGATATCGGCGTCCTGCAAATTTTAAGGCTTAATGTATTGTTCATGTCATCTTAAAAGACAGAAGAAACTTAAGTAGATAAAATTAGCAGTGCGTATGAAGCCATTTATAACAAACATCTCTTGTCCACAAATAGTAACTTAGGAGAAATTTCAACACTCCTTTTATTAAAAATGTTCCCATAAAAATTAAAAACCAATGTTTTAACTGTGTAAAAGACGGCGGTTTTCAGCCGAAAGCACAAAACCTCATACGAACTTGATTTTTATTTGTGTTAGGACAACGTCTGTGCATATTTATGTCTTAGTGTCGTCCATCAAAGTGCCCAAGTTTGAAAACAGCTACATGGAGAGTTAAACATGTCCGAGGTAGATTTCTTTTACAACAGTTTGGAGCAGTTAGAACTTCCTTTGAAACCTCTGACTTAAACAAGAAAGAGAACTGCTAATTTTACCTTTAATTTTACAAGCTGTAACTACTTGGACATATATTCCGTACACTTGTTGCAAATATTTATCACTATTTTTGGCCACGGTGATAAATATTATGCCCACTTTGGCCAACAGGTAATACACTAAATGCCCTTTAGAAAGTCGTAATAAAAGTAACATTTAAATTTTTGGTAAACATGCGGTATATTTTAAAACCCTTCTAATCATTCTTCATTTTCCACTTTCCTGCCCCTTTATTTAACCTTTTAAAGCCTAGCAGTAACTTTACATGCCACCAGGTTTAACATCAAAAAATTCTACGTGGTGCCCACATTGCTTTTATGTGTTTTGTACGGATCTCAGAACAAACAGCAACTTTTGCCTTATAGAACATTAAGAGACTGGTTTTTATAACCGAAGTGGAGAGTGTTTACAGCGCGGTACGCACTGAGTCCTTGTATAAAACAGATACGCTTCGTCTTTAAAGGGTTAACTTCAGGCTACTTCCTTCTTTCTTTCTCTTCATGTTTTTCATTATTCTCTTTCTTTCCCCGTTTTGTCTTGTTCTTTTCTGCATTTTCTGTAAAGTAACTTGGGGCCAAAATTGTATCTACTGTCTAACGGAATACTGAAGGCAGATGATCACTCCTTCCAAATTAACTGCCAGCCCATCTGAACACTAGAAATTTTCTGTCTCCAATCTTTGCTATCATCCAACTTTAGTACTCAGTCCGACAATAAAAGGAGTTGCTGCCACACAGTCAGCCTGGGATTTAACTTCCAGTTTAAGTAACATGTACAAGTTTCCTTCTGGACGCCATAAAGGAGTAGGGGACGGTGGAAGGACAGCTCACGTTCTTCTTAGATTCGGCACTATATGCTGGCCAGTTGTTTGATTTCACACTTCTGCAGCTTCAGGAAGAACTCGCCAGCGGTACCCATTTAATACGAGGCTGAATGTGCCCCATAAGGGATCTATACCTTTCAAAGAGAAGAAATATCTCTGTCACATACCGGGTATTAAACCCACGGTTCTTTTCGTCTATACTTTAGTTTGGTCTCTACAAAACGTGTGCCATACTGGCTCCCCATTTTAACTCCCAGGCATAATGATATGATGAAAAATCAGTGGGCATTTCTCTTTGCTTTCTCACATTTGTGCCCTAACTTCTGAAAGGGCTGAAGTGGGTCGGGACACTCACGCACTCTCGTCTGCAAGTTGCATGTAAGCGGCGTAGCATTAGAATGGAATACGGACTCGTGCACTTGGCAATTTAAGTAAGGGATCCAAAGCTGCTGCTGCTTCGCCACGCGGCAAGCGGCGTGTTCTCTGGTGACAGGTAGAACATGATACGCTCTACAGGCCCCTGGGACACGTGGCTTAGCGAAACCTTCATCTGACATAAAACAAGATAATACTCAATCGAACATCAATCATTCTTGTGGGAGCAGTCGTCCAAATATAGTTTTGGTGCGCTAAGAGACTTGCTGTAGAGAAAACTGGATTACGAAAGACACACCGGTACGCTGTGTGGGCCCGTTAATTACCACATCATTCGCCACCAGCTACGATTCGGCTTTAATTTTGCTAACACTGATATAATCTTCATACTAATAAATGTGATCGTCCTTTGAATGTACTTTACTACAACTTCGCAAAAAAATGTAAATAGCTAAAAAAACACCGAGTAATTCCATTAAGCCTTTCAGGACGAAACGTAAACTCTTTCATTCAAAGGGCCGGTTCGTACCGCGCAGTAAACACTTTTCATCGCGATATAAAAACCAATCAGTCGACGTTATACAAGACAAAAGTCGCAGTTTGCTCTGAGATAAATAAAAACAGATAAATACACTGCGTGGGCAGAATGTACAACTTTTGAATTTTAGCACTCTTAATAAATCAAGTAAGCCGTAGGCTTTAAAAAGCTAATATTGGTTTTTTTGTGGCTTTTTATTTGGCAAACCTAATTAAATATATTTAAACCGACAGATTTTCATAAGATCCGTATCGACAGATGGCATCGAACCCGAGACTTTCAAATACTAAGCCAGTACCTTGACTATTACACTATCTTAGCAATTTAGTTTAAAGTATCCAAAGCCAGATCATAACTGTGACAAGTAAGCTGTAGTCCCATGCCAGAATAACTTTGAAAATTCACACAATGTTTAGGTGTAAATTTTACAAAACTTCATTCCCTAACGCCTCGGAATGGTAAAGTAATGGTACTGCAATTTTAGTACGTAATTCTACGGTCCTGAAAGCAGTATGTATTTCAACATTATATCCACTCAAACGGGTGCACTACGAATTCTCAAATTATCATATACGACCATACGGAGTATTTTAGATAAAAAAAATTTTCAGTCCCTTGGCTTATAATTCAAAACGGTGTGAACTAATAACAAACAGAACTACATGATTATACTACAGCTATTAAAACGACGTAACTTTCTATATTAACCTTTTAAAGCCTAGCGGTAACTTTACGTACCACCAGGTTTAACATTAAAAAATTCTACGTGGTGCCCACATTGCGTTTATGTGTTTTGTACGGATCTCAGAACAAACAGCAACTTTTGCCTTATAAAACATTAAGAGATTGGTTTTTATAACCGAAGTGGAGAGTGTTTACAGCGTGGTACGCACTGAGTCCTTATATAAAACAGATAGGCTTCGTTTTTAAACGGTTAAAAACCAATTATTACTAAACGAAAGATGCTGCACTATTTAGAACTACGAAGTTACTCCGCCCTCGTAGCCTGATGTCTGAAATTGATTAGCGTTGCTACGCTACGTGTACGTTGTAGAGCGTAACGGAGCAATTGTATACCATTCCCTAAAGACAAGACTGACGTCCTTCTCTGCATTTAACTTGTTGGCTCCCAAATCTCCAGTGACCACGCTAACTAGATCAGGGACGTCTCCGAAATCCCCTAGCAGCGCATGTGCAGAGATCACTGAGATGGTTCGTTAATTCGTACATTCAAACCTGCTTTTTGAAACACGTTTAGGACATTGCTGTTTTTGGTGACATATGTTTTAATATCCTTGCATGAAATATACTGTAATAATAATAATAAATAATAATAATAATAATAACAGAACTGTGAAAACACGTAAAATAAACGTCAATACTGGCCCTACTCTTACATATTCATTTGTAATAATGTCACTGCTAAGGAGAGCTGAAAAGTGTCCAGATATCTCTGTGAAAAAATGACATTATCCATTGCATTTTCCTCCATCTAATACAGAAAAGCAAAAGTGATTCAAGAAGAGAGATTTGAAAAAGTTTTTAACCTGTGTAATGAAAAATATTTCCAGTCGTTAAAACTTTCAATGATCGATCCCAGGGACCGCGCGGTCTAAAGTGTGGGTCTACGGCCGCTTGATTTCTGGGATTGCGGGTTCGAATCCTGTTGGGGGCATGGATGTCTGCCTGTTGTGAGAGTTGTGTGTTTGCAAGTAGAGTGTTCTTCTTCGGGCTGATCACTGGTCCAGAGGAGTCTTTCTGAGCGTGATGTGTCCGAATATGTCCCCGAAATCTCAGCAATGGAGAGGCCAAGCCTACTAGGGCTGTCGAAGTTGAAAAAAACTTTTAATGACAACGTTTCAAACTGTGTGCTGCTGACTATACAAATATTCAAATTTGTAAGAGAAAACTGGTTGCATTAAAAATGCAAAAATACTACAAGGAGATAAATGTGGACGTAGGAACAAAAGTTACCACCAGGCTGGCACGTTTATTACTTAAGTCAATCTTAATTCTATAATGCTGCCTCAACCCATAGCTGAAAGTTGAGCAGCAATATTCGGAAGCGGAGAGCAATAAGGATGAAGTTATAGATAGGTTAAATTACGGGAAATACTTTTGCAAAGTTCCACTAGCTATAACTGACATATGCGTGAAACGTGTCTCCGAGAATACAGTTGTACTTTGGCTGAAATATTTTAGCATTAACAGAGTTCCAAATCTGTCATGATAACGCAGCTAACGGGATTTATCAGAAAATCTTCTAAAACAAATTACTCAGAGACGAAGAAAAGTAGAAAATTTGCTGACGCAGAATACTAATATTTTTTGAGGACACAAAATAATTTACGTTTCTTGATGAAGTGGTCTTTATTGCCGAGAATACTCAAGTAGCATTTAATAACGGAATATCGAAGTGTGTTAATTCATCATGGGCAATCAAAGAGCAGTACATTCCTGAACAGGTGACAATAGTAACAATAGTCCTGACAGTAGCTGGTGTAGCGCCGAAGACCCTGCACCAGTGCCTGAAAAATCTGAAACTAAAGGAAAACTTCACCAATAACATTCAAAGGCCATCAGAAGCTTGAAGATGCCACGCTATCAGTCGGAGAGAAATAAGCTTCCGAATTAACAACGCTATTAATTTCACAGATGTTATAGCGCCGATTTTAATTAATAAAACCTAATTATGGAGCACTGGTGGCATAGTAATGAAAAGGAAAATCTGAAATACTTGGGGAAAGATTTGAGTTCCACTTTGTTCACCATAAATCCCACAAGGACTGGGCTATAATCGAACTTGCCCCTCCCCAGTGACAGGAAAATTTCTCAGAATTAACCACCAAATTATCGATATTTGCAATTTCTTTCACAGTATGTGTTGTTATAAATTAGATCAAACCATTGTTACACTGGAGGGAGAACAGAACAGATAAGTAAATAATAATAAGTAAATCAGATAAGTAAATAATAACAACAAAACAATAACAACTCTGACACAACTGCAGCATCATTTTCATGGCGACGACGACGTAAAGACACCCCTGTGTTTTAGCGCCACTGCATAAAGAAGTATGTGAGAGTGAAATAAAGCTGCACATAGTCTTCCCCGCTTTACTCTTGGGAAAAGACCCCCTGGTACCTGCTTTATGGAAGGCTGGGGAAGGGGCACGCTGGACGTAGTAGCTAACACAAAATGGCTATTGTTGCTGGAAAATAACCTCTTGTTTTCTTGCCCATAACCATTCACTTTGTGGAAACAGCTAACGTCAACCCTGTACAATCGTAGCAGAGGTGATGTTGGTGTTGATAACAGGAAAAATAATACTGACTTCTACAGCTGCGAAAAGGACAACAAACAGCTGCCAGCTAAAGCTGTGCACTTAAGTAGGGAGTTGATTCACCGTCCTGCATTATGCTGTGGCGGGTCAAAAGGCAGTTCAGTCTCTTTCAAGGCAAGAGACTAAATAACAGATGATGATCCTCACTTCATAAATATAATTTTGATTTGTTAGGCTTGCTGATTTTCTCAGTATGTTGCAACATTCTCGGCTAGTTCATTAGCTTTATATTAAATGCTTTCATATATTTTGGTGATAAGATATATGAAAACCAATTCCAAGTTTTTCACATTTGAATATTTCTGCTGGGCCAGCTGCCTTTGGAAGTTAAGGTCATCACTACGCAGTTCTATGTCCGTGACTTAAGAACCAAGGTTAGATAACCAGCACACCCCAGTGGCCCAGAGATATATGACATGAGCTGTAAAAATCGTGCATATTTTTGACATATCAGTCGGCATTCAGACAATCACCGTCACATTCATTACCCCTTTAAAGCCTAGCGGTAACTTGACATACCACCAGGTTTAATATCAAAAATTCTACGTGGTGCCCACATTGCGTTTATGTGTTTTGTACGGATCTCAGAACAAACAGCAACTTTTGCCTTATAAAACATTAACAGATTGGTTTTTATAACCGAAGTGGAGAGTGTTTACAGCGCGGTGCGCACTGAGTCCTTATATAAAACAGATACGCTTCCTCTTTAAAGGGCTAAAGAATGCAGACGTCACGGAGATAAAATGTGACTGAAGCCTTACTCTGGCATAACAGGCCTACAGTCCGTGACAATTCATTAACGATCTTGTACGTATTATATATATATATATATATATATATATGTGTGTGTGTGTGTGTGTGTGTGTGTGTGTGTGTGTGTGTGTGTGTGTAGTGTGAAGAAAATAGCATAGCTGCCATAGGCTGCCTAAATCACCCTGTAGATGGCGTGAATGGCGTAAGTTCCGTAATGAATACTTTATGGTTTCCTTTGTTGTGCAGAAAATCTTGAAGAAGAATTGGAGATTCTTCAACTTAAAACAATCAATTGCCATCGAGAATTTAAACTTCTACATTTCCGTTTTTACTATATGCACTATGACCCTGAATATTTCGAAACTCCTTTTTTCAGCACACGGTTTTATGCCTGTCTTATGATTCACACCGTTAAATAATTCTATTATCTTCACAACATTAAAATTTTGGGTTTTTACAAGCCCTGACGCAAGAACTGAATTTACATATGCAATTTATTTAATTTTATTCTTTAAGGCGTTAACAAAGTTAGACATTAGGTAAAGACTGTATTAAAATATATTGATATAATGTCACATTGCTCATCACCATTTCTCCTTTGCTTAGTTAAACAACTTTATCTGAGTCGTGAACATCCAAAGTGTATCTGCTCGTGGTTCACATTAGTGTAGAGAATTTAATTCATTTCTTTCAGAGCTTGGGGTTTGCTATGTGGTAGGCAGAACATTGAGCAAACAGCTTCCAGACAAGATTCTGCCCTCTCAATCATTGTCGCTATTCTAAACAAGAAGTTAATTCGATTCAGAGCGAACCAACGGGCGCGAATCTCCCCCTACTTTCAGAGGCAGTAAGTGTATTAACGCGGAAAATAATTTGATGGAGGGGAAACTGGTTGGACCAGTAGTAGGGGCATGAAATATGGGAAACTCTGTGAGAATTAATTAACTTATACATAGCAGAGCGAGTCGGCAGGGGTTTTGTTTGCGATTGCTGATATATAAGCGCACAGCAAGTAGCGGTTGCAAAGCCACTGTAATGGCGACAGATTAAATGTGCTAAATTAACAAGCACTGGCACAAACACTAATGGACGACTGACTGTAAATGTCACAGACCTTTATGGATTTGTGGAACTAGCACACGGTTACGACGTTGGGCAGTAAGTTCCTTGGACAGTCTCTTCACGGGCTACTCAAAATCTAGATTAAGGTTTTGTGGGCACGTAAGTTATGGCATCCCAAATCTGGCTACTGTTGTACTTTTTTGCTTATAACAGCTTATCTGAACGCTGCATAGGCTTCTCGTCTCTGCTGAAAATCAATGAAATGTCTCTGTGTTTTGTAATGGACACTAAAGTACAATTATGGTTTATTAAGTAAGAATAAGCCTGTAACTTTCTGCACATTAACCCTTTAAAGACGAAGCGTATCTGTTTTATATAAGGACTCAGCGCGTACCGCGCTGTAAACACTCTCCACTTCGGTTATAAAAACCAGTCTCTTAATGTTTTATAAGGCAAAAGTTGCTGTTTGTTCTGAGATCCGTACAAAGCACATAAACGCAATGTGGGCACCACGTAGAATTTTTTAATGTTAAAGGTGGTCGTATCTAAAATTACCGCTAGGCTTTAAAATGTTAAATGTGCTGTATTTTACAGCAATTTTTTACTTCATCAAGATCTCTCTAAGATGTGATAGGGCATTATTTGATGTCTTTTTTTAATTTATTCTGGACACATCTCCATTGTGTTTGATCTTAGACTACTATTGGAAAGTGTTTTATTTTTTTATTCAAATTTCTGTCTGCAGTTTAGTACACTTACAACTGGATTATATTAAATGTGTTGTTTTTTTTATTCAGAACTTCTCTATACAGTACACAGCCTTATAGCAGGATAACGTTTTAAAATGTGTTGTTTGTTTTCGAAGAACTTAATGTGTATTGTGCGGGGCTTTATACGAGGTAACTTTGTAAACGTCTCGCTTCTTTATTCAGAATGTCTCTATACTGTATAGTTCCTCAAGACGGGTTACAGTTCTAAGGCTTTTCTATATTTGCCGAAAATATCTGCAAGAAATAATGCCTTACAACCGGTTCAATATTTTCAGCTAATATTTAAATTTCATTTTGCAAAGTGCACGTGGTAGAACAGAAATTTGCCTATAGCGGGGTTTGTACCAATTAGGCCTACACGTTTCTTGGAGAAGTCCAATACAAATTTTAGGCCTTAGGACGGTTATTTTGGTGTTGTTTGTTTCTACATCTGCTAGAAAATTATTTAATATTAGCTTCGAAAATCAAGGCTTCTTCCTTTTACATCCTTACCTACTCTCCCACCAGAATAACCCGATTATTTAACGAAGTTTAATTAGCGTTTGTCAGTCGACATGGCAACAGAGGCCACCTTAACTCACATCTTACTGTTTTCCGAATTTATGTTTTCTGCTGCCGATCCCAGAGGCCGTGCGGTCTAAGGCGTGGGCCTGCGGCCATTCGTTTGTGGGGATTGCGTGTTCGAAACCAACAGGGGAATCGATGTCTGTTTCTCGTGAGTGTTGTGTGTTGTCAGGTAGAGGTCTCTGCCTCGGGCCGATCACTCGTCCAGAGGAGCCCTACTGACTATGGTGTCTCATTAAGTGTGATCGTAGGGCCTCGACAAAGAGGACGCCGTGGCCCACTAAGGGCTTTTGCGCCTTTGGAAGAAAAAAAATATTTCTTGCTTTGGATATTGGTTAAGACACTGTGAGTGGGGTCTTAGCCAGCGTCAAGGACGCTGACCATGCAAGACAATACAAACAAGGGAAGAAGGTTTATACACGTTTATTCATGCACCGAGCATGATTCGAAACCACAATACCAGTGCTCAATCGGCAGAAAAATCTGTCTCGTTAGAACAGGTGACCACTGCGACAGGCGTAACTAACAGAGCTACATAAAATAGAGATGAAATATTCATGCATTCCTTACTGTTTTCCCATTGGTTTGTTTCGATTTTAAACGTGCAAAAGCCTTCACATTTGACAGTTTCAAACTCAGAAAGTAGCAGTAAATCTCATTAGGAATAACATTTTAAATATATTCGATTTTATCTTTGGAAAATATGTCACAGGCTGCCATTTGACGTTCTGTTCTCATCTACAGTGCTTCGTGTGTTCTCGTTATCAGAACAGCAGTCTGTGTTAATCCATCTTGTAGACATAAATAAGCCAATTTTATTTATACAAAAGTCATTGTGTCTGATGAAAGTGTGGGCTATATCAGGATTTAAGGGTGCTCTTTGAAGGGGGATCTACGTGATCTGTTGCAGGCCTCTGCTGTCACTACAATTATGATAAAGAACTGGGGTGCCTTCCTCTGTTATATGTATCCCTCCCCTAATAGAGAAGCTCGGGTTTGGTCGCCATGACAACTGAATAGCTGCGATCTCTTTATCTACTGCTTTACACGCTTCATTTTAAAATTGATTCAAATGAGTTTTGTGTAAGGATATTACATGTCGGATTTTAACATGCGAATGTATGTATTTCAATCACTCTTTCCGATATGCGCCTAGTAGTTAGCTAATGAATCACGTATTTGAATAGGATTTTGGTATTAATGACAGCACTGTTTTGTTTCAAACACAGACACAGGGACTTCTTCACGAAGCAGAATAAACATACAAGTGTTGAAGCCCATATAGCGATTGTATAAGTGTAATATGCCTAATCGGAATTCTAAAGAAACGTGATTTTATCCTGGAATGAATCTTTAACTTTCTGACATAATTTGCGAATATTTTCGGGCTCTGGGCTGGTATGTGGAAATGCGTAATAAATGACGAATATGTGAAGATGCAGAAGAAGGTAGTCACATACCATTTTAACCCTTTAAAGACGAAGCGTATCTGTTTTATATAAGGACTCAGTGCATACCGCGCTGTAAACACTCTCCACTTCGGTTATAAAAACCAGTCTCTTAATGTTTTATAAGGCAAAAGTTTCTGTTTGTTCTGAGATCCGTACAAAACACATAAACGCAATGTGGGCACCACGTAGAATTTTTTAATGTTAAACCTGGTGGTACGTAAAGTTACCGCTAGGCTTTAAAAGGTTAAAATAGGTCTATATCTTACGAAGAACATTTAGGAAAAGTAGGTTTTGAATAAATTAGCTTAGGGTTGTGTCCGGGAGTAGGTTTGGCTTTAGCTGAAATAATACTTCTGGTACTAATTACTTTATGACGTGAGAAGGACAAGTTAATGTTCATCGCAGTATAACTAGGCTTAACTGTCTTGATTGCTTCACGCAGAAACCTCATTTTTCCTGTTGTGTGAAGAAAAGACATGTTAATATGCCTACGTTAACGTGGCCCACTAGATAAATTTGTAAATAACTGGAGACTACTAATTTGAAATATCTCTTCAACGCTTTTATAAATTTTAAACCGAGACTAAAAGGACGCCGATTCTAGTGGCCGCGCAGTCTAAGGCGTCGGTTTACGGTCGAGCGCTTGCTGGGATTGTGAGTTCGAATCCCACTGGGGGCATGGATGTCTGTCTCCGGCTTCTGCGACGGGCCGGTCCCTCGTTCAGAGGAGTCCTACCGACTGTGGTGTGTGTCTGGGTGTGATCAAGTGAAAATAAACAACCTCGACACCTGCTGTGAGTAGGCAGAAGAGGGAAGGACTGCGAAACGAAAGCAGTAAAGGAACTCCTTATTAAGCTTTGCAATAAGGTTACAAAGTTGTGTTAGAAATTAATACAATGTAATTGCGTTGGTTTAAATTTCGTTATTACGGAAAAACATGATAGAAAAAGAGTATTATGTGTCTAATATAATAAACTGAACAAAGTAAATAGGAAGCAAAGTGAACGTTACCTGATACTACAAGTTACCTGGGAAATAAATATTGTCAGAAATCTATATCATAGCGCCCGTTTGAAGGTGCTTACTGACGCTTAAACACAATATTGGCGTGACGCTTTCCAAAGACATAAGTTTGGAATGACTGGGTTTGCTTCTTATTTCACATCATTTCCTTTCTGATGCAATTTTTTGTTATAAAAATAAGCAAAATACTATGGAAAGAGGCTCGTTCGTGACGGAACAAATATAACACAACTATTCGTATCATTTCTCGGAAATGAGATATTTTTTGTTTAGAGGAAAAGGAAAACCTGCTGGAATTCGTCATAAAGCTCGTGTCCTTTTTTTTTATTGCCGATTCCCAAACAATTTATTGTGAAAGACAAGACAGACAATCTTTACTAACAGTGATAAAAACAATCATTAGGGGTAGACCCATGTGATTTTTTTGTTATTTTCTTCTTTCGTGACACAAAAACACAGAAAAAAGAACAAAAAAATAAGTGTTGGAAATCCATAGCGTGCAGATGGTAATTCGCATCAGGAGGTGAACAAGGGACAGACGAATTACATTTCCGTTCTTGTGGTTTAGTGTCTACGCTTGGTGGAAGAAGGAAACATGTACGTACTAGAAACTCTCTACTTTCATAGCTGTTAAATATTTCTGCTTCGTATTTGGAATATTCTGGGTTTGAATTTCTACTCGTAGACCGGATATTCTGATAATTCTATGATTTTCTTCAGTTTCTCTAGATTACCTCTGAAATAGCGCCTTAAAATTGTGCTACACTAATTCTGTCTGACTTTTGTATACCTACCGTTTACGGTTTCATATATTCTATATCATACGGCACGTTGCGAATGTTCCAGTTGTAAAAGCATCGTTAAATACCTCAATTCCTGTTATCATTTTTCATTAATGCCCACATACTGCACTTTCAGATCTTGGTGGTCTAAGCTGGAAAATTTTCACGTGCTTTTCTGTACATTTCCAGGTGCATTTTAAACAGCAAGTGTACTTTCAGACAGTGCCACAGCTCTCATTCAGTATTAAAGAAATATATTCTTCTTCTGCAGTAGACAAAATATTGAAAACCCTCCAATAACCCAGCCTCTCTCAATGCCCTTTCCACTGCCCCATGCTTGAGGAAAGGGACGCAGTTACGCTACAAAATCGAGGTAGATTTGTATGAATCAGCGCAAAATTGGGACAGGATATGACATACTTAATCCTTCAGCATAAATAAATGTAATGTTTGAAAATCATTTCCAAATGATCTTACCGTCTAAGGAGCTACTGCCAACACTGGAAAGCTTGGTTTCGAATTCTACTCAAAGAACGAATTAATGATTCTGGTTTTCTGATTTGTGTTTTCCTGTGCAGCTGTAGGACAAACGATGAAACGTCCCCCTTCACCACACACACACACACACACACACACACACACACACACACACACACACAAGGCGTCCCATAAGACGTGTAAAGGTGTTCCTTCTTCCATTGTTAACACTGAAAGGCAGAGAACTGGACCGTCTTTACAGAAGGCTATTGCTTTTAAGCATCATTCACCATTGTTCACAACACATCAATCTAGAATATGTTATAACTTGAATATATTTTCACATTTATTACGTCTGCGATACCTTGGATAGTGTGAATACCTTATGTGTTGTTTGTGGGTGGTATGAAAAGTTACGAACCTAAGAACTCGGGTAGTGTGCGTACTTACCATTGGCCTATATAGAATTTAACTGGCAGGATGTTGATATATGTACGAACATTTTCTGCGAT
Organism: Coptotermes formosanus; assembly: GCA_013340265.1. Classification (NCBI taxonomy): domain Eukaryota; kingdom Metazoa; phylum Arthropoda; class Insecta; order Blattodea; family Rhinotermitidae; genus Coptotermes; species Coptotermes formosanus. Next base: position 596,579 of record BLKM01000173.1, on the reverse strand, counting down.
TTCTCATGTAGATTGAAGTTGCGCAGTTTGCCACCTCTCCTTCTCACGAGTGCAATCAAATATTTAAATATTTCCTAATTTCAGAATTAGTTTCCCATCGCGAAGGAAAAAGGTGGAATGAGAGGTAATGCACCTGACATTTATAGGAAAGTTTTCTGGTGCTGAAATTGGGCGGGACACACTATTTTGACTTAGCGATTCTCTGATTTTCCTAAGCCTCTCCACGCAAATGCCATGACAGTTATTTAAATTAGACCATCATTAATTCCTTATCCACTCTAAAAATTTCTTTAGTCTTTATTTTCCAGATATTTGAGAATTTATGTTGTAAGTATGTAACAACGTCTTTAAATGAACACCTACAAGTTTTGCGTCAGATTTGGTGTGAGTGACTAAGCGGTGACGTGTGAGGAAGCTGAAGAAGTAAGAGGTATAACCACGGCTGTGGAGTCGGTACACAAAAGCTCCGACTACGACTCCTCGATTTTTAAAACTCCGACTCCGGCTCCGACTCCTTCATAAAAGCCCAATATGCATTAATAACGGTAAAACTATAAGACATTTCATCGCCACCACGTGAATCATCAGGCTACTTTTTTGACTTATAACCTATATTTAAGTATAAGCCTAATGGTTACTGTAGCTATCAGCGCTCTGGGGTTGGAGTATCTAGTTAAGATTTTAGACTGAAGTCGGGGTCCGAGTCGGTACATTTTTTCCCGAATCCGACTCCACCTAAAAATTCCTTCCGACTCCGACTCCACAGCCCTGGGTATAACCTCACTTTTCACTATATATAAAAAAATCAGTTGAGCAAACGCCGTTAAACGAGTAGTGAAAAGTGCGAAAAAACTGTCGGTTGACTGTTATGAGACAGTGCATGGGGAACATTAACCGTTTAAAGACGAAGCGTATCAGTTTTATATAAGGACTCAGTGCGTACCGCGCTGTAAACACTCTCCACTTCGGTTATAAAAACCAGTCTTAATGTTTTATAAGGCAAAAGTTGCTGTTTGTTCTGAGATCCACACAAAACACACAAACGCAATGTGGGCACCACGTAGAATTTTTTAATGTTAAACCTGGTGGTATGTAAAGTTACCGCTAGGCTTTAAAAGGTTAAACGTAACTTGTACATACTCCGCTCTTGCACAAAAAAAGCTGGCCGTGTTCCGGCTATTTGTGTAAAGCTGGAGAACTGCAAAAGTGGTGGTGAGCCTTCCCTCTTGTCTTCTGTTAATCGTTGGCGGTTGTAAAAGTAGAGAACCAGTCGCCTCACCCAGAACTGTAGACTACAATCAGTCGGCCTTAATACGACCGCAGTGTAACACGTGTGTGTTTATCTTGCCATCTCTTCAACCGACACAGACAGTCGCACAGGATATGAAAATTGTGTCTTCCGTGATGTAGAAGACAACGAAGAAGAAACATGGACTAATTCTTTAAAGAATCCTGCAAATAAGGACCTTTACTTTAGTGTCTAGAAATTTGGCGCTTCGAATACGGCAATGAGGATAGGAGAATAAACAAATTTTGTCCAAGAAAGAGGACACTCCGGCTGTGCTCCTTCTAGAGGGTGAGGTGGATAGAAAAGTATTGTGTATCGGACAAGATCAAACCTCTCTTCTTATCTCATGGCTGAGATAAAGAATGTTTACATTCACGTGCAACATTTTCTGATGCCACAATAATTTCGATATAAAATTCACATATAGCTAAAGAGTATCTATTTTTCTCCCCCGGCTCCTTATGATGTAAGGTAGACATACTGAGGCAGTAAGAACGCTTATAACCATATGTATATTAGTTCCGTATCCCAAATGCCTAACAAAGTTTCAAGAAAAAGCAGACCAATACAGAACACTGTAACTTCTTTATTGGCACATGAAAATTAGCAAACGGCAAGAAACAAGCACTCAGTTAGTTTTACGTGTTATCAGATTTGGACTCTAAACACGAAAATGACGTGACATCGAGTGCCAATTATAAGTGTTACAAACTGTACCCGTATTATCTTGCCGTCTTATGATAAGAAAGCATATATTTAGGTCTTCCCTGTTCTGGATTGTTAAGCAACAAAACTTCGGCAAACAAACATGAAAATACGTTGCGTAACATCCCAGAAGAGCGAAGATCTCATTTAAACCGCGGCGGAAGCCTGAAATCTAGTCTTACATTTTGTCAGGCCAGTTATCCTTTGCAGGAAATTTAACGTTTAAGACACAGAGGTAAATGCACGTACCATATCTTGTAATATTATGAATCTCTGCATCTTCTCACATTATTTAAATATTTCTTGTGATTTTTAGAATAAATAGGTCTACCTGTTATTCTTCTATATGGCTTCAAGGGGTTATTCCTTGTAATGTGCACGAAAAGTGTTCTCTGTGAGGTACGATGTGAAAGTCAGTATGCAAGTGGTTAAGTAATAATACGAGCTTAGGAATAAATCTAATAGCAAATTCTTACTAATGATAATTGGTTTCTAATGACGAAGAATGGAGAAAACACCCGAAATTTACATCGTGTAAGCCTACACTTTTACTGAAGAAAGAAAAGAAAGTTATAAACAAAAGACCTGTATAAAACACGATGCCTCTGAGTGCTGAAAGATGTAACGGCCGAAGGGGTATGCGACAGCCAAATGCAAATTTTGGTACAAATGAGCACTATGTCGCATTTCACAAGATGGGATTCACACAAAGGTACACTAATTATTTAGGGGATTTTGGGGAAATAAGCTCACTGTGATCCGTAGTACCTTTTATTTTACCTGTTGTAAGTTCTGTAAATGTTGGCTAGAATGGAATAGAACAATAGTGGGTACATAACTTTGGTGAGTTCATACAATAATATTCTTCATGCCGTTACGAGGCAAGTATTTAAATATATCCTCTGCTAATAACACAGCAGTGCGTGTATATATTTACAAAGTCAAATCACTTGATTATTACACGAAAACTTACTGATAGTGTACGATCTTCACTCCCTAAGACATTTACACTGAAAAATACTGGCAGTTACTATACACAACGTGGCGTACTTTGTAAGTTGCTATGTCCTTAATCAAATTGTAGTACTATGTACATATTTATACAGATTCGCGTTTAAACTAGAAGTAGGATTTACCACTTCAGTTTTTCGTAAAGGAAAGAAAACATATGACAAGGGAAAATCTTTAAAATTTTCGACCTTTTTATAGAAACGAATAAAAATTAATAATAAAAAAATCATTCCTACAAAATATCTATATACAAGGTCTGTATGTATAATGTACTGTAGGAGTGTCTTATAAAACTGTACGTGTATATACAGCAATAAGCAACCTGCACCCACGTGTAAGTGGCTCAAGTAGTAGACTGGTTTCTAAAACAGTGTTTCCCAACATTTCTTCCTTGGAGGAAATATTAAAATAATTTCCTTTGTTTCTGAAGAAAAATTAAATATGAAGAATAGGCCAGAAAAATTTATAGCTTGGGGACTTTCTGTCTGTAACAATGAGAATATAACACAGAAAAAATGCAACTAAATATAACCTCAAACACAAAATTTTCGAAAGTAAAAAAGAGGTAGTCGACAGAGCACGAAAACTACCCCATTGTTGTCAATTGACGCACAAAGATTGCCGCGGTATTTCTAGGAATATTAACAATTTTTTGCGGTGTTTACAAATGTTTCTTTGTTATTATACCACGATTGTTTGCAGGACATTTGGCGATGTTTCTCTGAGCCCTGCTTGGGAAACACAACTTTAGATTAACGGAACTCGCCAGTGTTTCATTTCCTGATAGTTCCCGAAGCAGTCACATATTCCTTAGTGCACGTAGGAAATAAAGTGTCTTAAAATTGAGACTGCCAACGTCGGTTCTCAGTATGAAACTTATCAAACTGAGGCGGATATTCTGAAGCCGTGATAACATCTCGCAATAAGTCGTCCTTTGAAATAAGTAAGAGTAATTAGTGCAGGCCTGATCACATTTAACAGTATAAAATTTTAACATAAATTTGAGATCTAGAATTTGCTGGGAGAAGTTATGTGTGCTTTTTGCCATTTCCCCTATGAAAGATAAAGTATGGCAAAAGAACGTGTACTCGAATTCAGTCTAAGAAGCTTTATAAACGGCATACATTTCCAGATATCCTTCTTTGCCATAGAATCGAGTGTAACACTGCAACCTCCCAGCTGTCCGGTACCCATTTAATGCTAGAATCAGATTGACTCAGCTAGAGCCGATCTGAAGATTGCAGGGGAAAAAAATGCTTTGATCCCGTGGGTAACCAAAATCCGAATATGAAATCTTCCAGAACACAGAAGCCGAGGCTATTACGCAATACTGAATGATCTGTCCAAATTCAGACCAGAAGGTTGTCTCACGCAAATCGGAGAACCGCCACTGTGTATTACGGACAAACCGTATCAGAATTATTGCTTCACAGCAGGTAGCAAGAACAAGAGTTTCAGACTAGCAAGGTAAAAAGTAAACCCCCCCAAAAAAATGACAAAGGAAAAAGTTTTTACATTCGCCTGTATAGGCTACCTGTGAGGTGTAAACCGGAAAAGATGTAATGCTCCATTATTTTGAGTTGGTCGGCGCTCGGTACTTTCGATTCTAACGGTATTGTACATCTTCAGTATTTTATCATAAACGGAGGCTAATTGTGATCCGGATGCGAGGCCTGTCGGAAAGTCACGATGCCACATTGTGTACCCTTCTGTTAGACCTGGACTCCTAATCAGGATTGGCCACTCGTTATCACCAGGACTGTGGTTAAAATCAGACTGAAGATGTGGATAATATTTGACGGGGCGCTGGAGTACAAAAAGTGCTGGTGGCACGGGGTTGCGGGTATTAATGCAGTCGAACCCGGCTATAACGACATCCGTTTATGCGACAGCCATTATATAGCGTCAGATTTTCTGTGGTTCCAATTAATTCCTCACCGTTGACGACAACATTACAGCCCTCGGTTAAAACAACACTCGTTTATAAAGACACAAAGTATTCAGTCGCTGTCGCGACATTATAACCGAGTTCAGCTCTATTTAAATTTAGTCCTCTAGGCCACGGATGAGCAATTTGGCACTCATTACTTTCTCTTCGCTAGGCCGGATCCATTCTTTCTGCAGGATGACATCGGGAACACCTGTCTGTCTTGGATAAAGAAACGTAAATTCAGACTACGAAGGGTTACGTCAGGTAATAGTGCGTTAAATCACAGGCTTGCTTAGCAAATAGGTGAGGCTATCGGAGGTGGATTTATGCTGTAATGTGGAGGTTGTGGAGGCGGAGGCGGTTGGTGGTGGTGGTCTGCAGTTGGAGGTTGCAGCGCGGGAGCAGGGCCACCGCCCGCCCACGGCTGCAAGTTCTGCAGGGCGCTGAGTGACGTGTTGTTCGCTCCGCTGGCAGCATGGTGATGCAGATGTAGCGCCGTGTCACCCGGTGCTGAGCCTCGCTCTGCAGTGTGGTAGATCCCCTTAGTGAGCGCTTCTGCCTGCAGAGACATCATCAGCCTATTGGCAGCTTGCCGTTCAGCCTCCCGCTCCTCTGCTGTTTGTCTCCTGTACGTACACAGAACAAGCATCCTCATTTGTGATAATGTAACAGCGGCCTAGACCTCGTGCTTTGTACTTTGGAGTTACAGGTTTAGGTCCTGGACCTGACGAAAATGAGTAATAAGTTCTAGCCACACCGGTTTCAGATCTAACTCAATATACAACGGAAACCGAAGCCTCTTACCCAGAGGTAAACCTGCAGGAAAGGCTGTGCCATGACTCAGGTGGTTAGTTGCCCGCCTGTCACCGGGCAGACACGGGTTCAATCCCGGGTCAGTCCTTGTGGGATTTGTGATGGACGGAGTGGCACTGGGACAGGTTTTTCCCCGAGTACTTTGGTTTTCTCCTGTTAATATCATTTTACCGATTTTCTGTTACAAGGAAAAAGGGGGAAAAAGGAATCATCTTCACCACAGGGTTGCACAATAAGCCTCTCAAGGCTGCTGTGCGTCCGTAGCATCTACCGGAATGTGAAGCTGACCAATGGTCTCCCGTCTAACGTCGATGCTTGGAGATAAACCTCCACTTTGAATAGGACAGGAGGGTGAAGAAGTGATTGAACTGGCTCGTGACAGGGTTAAGTGGCAGGCCGTTGTGAACACGACCTTAATATTTCATAAAAAGGGAGAAATTTCCTAACCAGCCCAGAGGCTATTGGGTTCTTCTCCACGCATTTGGCTCGTTAGTTAAATCTGGCTTATTTTCGTGAACAGTACTGATCGCGCATTCAAATGTAGCAAATGTAATTCGCTTGTATCTGCAGGTAAGTCTAGGCGAGAAACTGTGAGCAGTGAAAAGGCTGCACAGAGTGTTGCCTTAATAACAAGATGCTGAACTATGCATGATGGACTATGGTACGGTAATGTGTGTGTGTGTGTGTGTGTGTGTGTGTGTGCACGCGCGCGGGGGGGGGTGGGGGGTTTGTGCATTTTGAACGGTCCTCCGAGAGATAGTTTAATCCAGGTCAGTTGACAGTTTTGGAGTGGGTTAACGCAAACTAAACCACACGGTAAGTTGCCTGCAGGATAGTCACTGCAACAGAGCGTAGACCCCAGGATCTTGTTCCTTATTTGGTGTTGAAGAGGCAATTTAAAAGCTATTAAAAATAGCCGCAAAATATTGTTACAGTAATTTGTAGGGTGTAACAAAGCAAGTATAGGACACAGCAACTTACATAGGAATAGCTACTTTGTGAAAATTTTATTTATTGACCACTTGATTTTTGTCGCACCTTATCCACGCATTTTTGTGTTAATGGACTCTCATTTCGTCAGCAAGTAAACCAAAGAAACAGAATCCTTGAAAATTTCTCTTAAAGCTAGCGAAACTGAAAAGGACTGAAAATTTAAGGTTGTTCTGAAGTGCTATTTTCAGTGTCTCTTACTACGAACTCAAGTCTTACAGGCAGTTAGGCTTTATGATCTGGGCAACCGACGTTTCGAAAGATTATATTATCTTTAATTGAGGACGCAGCAGTACAAGGATGGTGCTGTCCTTCGGCCTTTTGATCCTTTACCCAAAACCACTAAAATTTCTTCAAACCTTCGGTAAGTCAGCGTGGCATAATATATCTGGAGACTTAACCTTCAGCAGTGCTACTGTGTGAACCTCAAATCTCATATCGCTAATGCTGTTCATAAATATGTTCAATACATGGTGTAAGCACACCTGCGTGCTGAGAAGTTACACACATTCTTTAGTTATCATTAGAGGCAGTATATAATAACTTTTATCACCATCGCCATTGTTGTTTTTCGTTTCCTAAAGAGCTATCTGGGAATTTTGCTTTTCCAAAAACGCTGACGCATAAAGTTTTAAGATTTAAAACACCGTAAACAGTAAAAACTTACGCAGATCCTACCCATGTTCGTTACCCATAGTAAAGTTATAAATGTTGACGATGATGTATTGTATTGTGTGGTGATAGGTTTATGGACTTTATCCATCGTCCGAAGAGTAAAATATTAAAAATTAAAATCACAACGTTTCGGAAGTTGTCACTGCTTTCGTCCTCAGGTGAATGGAGGGGGAGAAGAGAATAAAACCCACTCTGTTGGGCCCGTTAGACAGAGCTGTAGTGATGGAAGCTAGCGCTGCCTAACGGGCTGAACAGAGTAGGTGTTCTTCTCCTCTCCCCGTCCATTCACCTGAGGACGGAAGCAGGGCCAACTTCCGAAACGTTGTGATTTTAATTTCTAATATTTCATTCTTCGGACAATGGATAAAGTCCATAAACCCATCACCACATCATAGTAAAGTGTTTATAGAAATTTTTACAAAAGTGGAAAATTATGATTTGAAAGAAGGAGCGCCATACACGAGCCTTGTGCAAAAGAACTTGAGGAAAGTTTCTTCCATCAGAAACTTTCCTTTGATGGTTAAATGGTACAGACGTGCAAGGCAATGAGAACTGTGCAATAAAAGTAAGTGGGGCAATGTGTTCACACATGCACTCGTGTTGCTAGAAATATATATCAACATGGTTAGTCAGGCAAAAGTGTCAGCGAACTGCAGAAATGTAATAATTTACCTTTCCTTTTTCAAATGCGTTTTCTGCAGGCTTGCATATTTCCTGTCTTGTTATTCATTTACTGCTGATAATAGTGCATTTTGCAGAGGGGTGGACATCAGTCGGGCCAACTATGTGAAAAATGAAGTAATGCACAGAGTCAAAGGGGAAAGGAACATCGCACGTAAAATAAAACCAAGAAAGGCTAACTGGATTCGTCATATCTTGCGTAAGAATTACATTCTAAACACGTTGTTGGAGGAAAGATAGCGGGAAGGACAGATGTGGTGGGAAGATGAGGAAGAAGATGTAAGCAGCTACTGGATGACGTTAAGGAAATGAAAGAGGAAACACTATATCGCACTCTGTGGAGAATTCGCTTTGGAAGAAGCTATGAACTACGGAGAGAATGAATGAATGAATGAATGAATGAATGAATGAATGAATGAATGAGCGAATGAATGAATGAATGAATGAATTAATTAATTAATTAATCTCACATATAACACTTTATGCGTAAAGCTTGAAGGGAAAACAATTTTTCTGGTGACTTACGCCCAGTTTGGAGGATAATATTAAACTCGATCTTGAAGAAACAGTGTGTGAGGATGTGGACAGGATTCAACTGGTTCAATGTGTGGTTTAATGGGTGCTTCCAGAGGAAGATAAAAAGCAACTTTGAATTTTATAACAGCAGGATGCAATGTCGAAGATGTTTAGAGAAAATATGAAGAAACATCGAAGGCCAACGGAAATAGTTTAATTTGCGAAGAATAGGGACGCCCGGGGGGGGGCCCCCCCAAAGAGTCCATGGAATTAAAAATAAAGAAAAATTTATGGTTGACATTTTACAGACAACGAAGGCACGACATGAAGACAGCAGCAGGTGAACCCTTGAAACAAGAGTAAAATCGTGACATTTGCAAACGGCAGCATCAACAATGGCGGCCTGTGCGCTGCGTAGTGCAGCCACTTGATCGTGCCCAGACTGTATATTCTGTCCGGTACTACATGTGCTGAAGCCTCTAAGCTTTCATAATTAATTAAAACCTTAATTAAACTCTTCCAGCCCGTGGCTATCCGGGGAATTACAGCCGCCCAAGCCCCAAACTTAACTGTGTTTAGCGAAAATACCTGCGTTAGACAGAAAGGCAGTTTTCATTTATGAGACTCGGGTTCGATTCTTTGCACAACACAAGCTTACAAATTCCACCTCAGATTAACTCATTATTTTGTGGTAGGTTTAACTACGCTTTTTGTAACAGCACCGATAATGTGGCACCGATCTCTGCTCCAACATTTATGACTGCTTTCCCAGTTCTCTCCACATAATAGTAACCTATGTAAATCAGCCCAAAGCGTTTGTCGCTACAGAATATTATCAAATGTAAATAGTACTGTGAAAAGCCTGGTTCCGTACCTGCAGGGAAACAGGAATTTGTGCTGGAGTGGGAATCGTAAAAATTGGAGGGTTTGTTGAGGGCGCAGATCCATGGGCTTCTTTTCGTGGCCTCGTTAAAGAAATGATATGATGAACGCCGTGCTTTGTGATGTCATACGATAAAATTAGCGGTCATTCCAGACACAATGAAAGTAGCCTAGTTTATTGTGTACAAGTTAATAGAGGCCTGCTTTCGAATAAACATTTAGGCAACGTTTTAAGCTGTCGCTGCTGTGGCTTGCATATTCACGTGGGTAGGGGTTACATGGGAGGAATGATGGAACGGCACTGCATTGCGCATAATAAGGATTCAGTTGCGCTAGGCTATTTAATTAAGGTTTTCTAGATTCAAGTTTTTCGTTGAAATTGTCCTTGAACTATTTCATTCTTCGTGTTTCTTTTTTAATGTCGGTTCTTTTTCTAACGTGAGTCATTTCTTACTTCATATCTACTTCATTCTTCAATTTTAATCTTTCTTCGCTTATTTTCTGTTTCATATTTTATTTTCTTCTTTCTTGCCTATTTTTGCATGTAATTTTTTCTTTCTTGAAAGAATCCCGAGCTAAAAATCAACAATCTTTACGTGTTTATTTGTGTTCTTGGTTTTGGGTGTGACTTTGCCCCTGGTCCCGCAGACGAAGATATTTCTACTGTTTCACATTGTTATTTATAACGTGCATTTTATTATTAATTTATATTCTACCTCTTGGGTAGGTCTGTACCCTATAACATCTTCCTTGTTGGCTACGTTTCGCGGATTATTTTATGTGATTTTTATAGGTGCATATTTAGGAACGAGTTGTTTAGTTCTACTTACCTTGTTATAACAAACGGCGACGTTAGTTCTGTGCAGATTTTCTTTGATGTTCTTGTATAGATTGACAATTTTTGCTGTTGAGCGTCCATAAATTTCACATTGTTTTTATACCGTTCATTTTATTATTAATTTATTATCTTGTGGCTTGGTTAATTCTGTATCGTGTAACAATTTTCTACTCTATCAGTCCAAAATGACAGCTGGATGAATATGGAACTTGGGTGGAATGATATGGGAGAACCCCAAACGCTCGGAGTAGCCTGTGCCTCTGTTACTTTTTCCACCATAAACGCCACATGGAATCATATATTATAGATCATCTTCCCTCGCCATGCAAATCTGGTAAAGAAGCGGCAAGGAGATTTCTTTCTTAGTAGCTGATAACCACACAAATGGCCGAGAAATCCTTCGACATTTGCGGACCTAAATATTTATTACAGCCTTCGCAAGAGTTCGCAGATTTATTGACGGATAATTTACCCCGATATATACTGCAAATACAGCACCTCAGCATGATCTATAAGATAAGCCTATATTTAGTCCTTTACTTAGACCTGTATAAACACAAACCAAGGATGCTGATTCAGTGTTTTCGTGTAGATTTCCTACAAGACATCTATAATTTAGATTTTTGTAAATGTGTAATTCTTAGAATGTAAATTTGGTTTTCCTTCTGGACTGAGTATGACACAGTGTAAACAACATTTTTATCACAACACCCGACATGGTAAGCGACGTTTATTCCGACCTGCTTTTTTAGTGGTGAAGGGCCCCGCAGCAGACGCTACGGACGCACCGCAGCCTTGAGGCTTCTTTTGCAACCCTGTGATGAAGATGACGATGATGATTATTATTATGTTTTTATCCATTTCCTAGTAATGGGGCACCAGTGGAAGGAAATTGACAGGGGAAAACCAAAGTACTCGCGGAAAAACCTGTCCCAGTGCCACTTTGTCAACCACAAATCCCATATGGACTGACCCGGGATCGAACCCGGGCCTCCGCGGTGGGAGGCCGGCGGCTAAGCGCCTGCGCCATGGCACGGCCACGATTCGGACTTGTTTGATTACAAGCGAAAGCACTCATCATATGTGGCATTCATTTACTTGTCTCCCGTACGGCACAGTCATTACAAAGCATTTTAACCTACACAAACTCTTTTCTAGGATGACTTTTTTTATCAGATGGGGAGGAAATCACATGCTACAATGCTGTGGTTGCAATGAATTAAAATTTTCACTCGTTGTGACATTATTTTGGGTTATTCTGTCACGCAACTTATTGCAAATTTGGAATTTTAAAATTGTCCACTAAGTTATGACAAACCCTATATGGTTTATGTTGCTGCATGTTCCTTGCCTTATTCAAAGGCAGCACAAAAATATGACCCAAAATATAGCGCAGTCTCGGTGTGTGCACAGGCCACAGTACTGTCACAAGTCGGCCTAGAATATCCATCAGACGTAACCAGGAGGCAGCTTTTTCCAGTCGCTTTTAAATTCCGAAGCATCAAGACCGGCTTTTTCTCCACTCAGTTAGAACCTTTTCTTTGTCTGTAAAGTGCACTTGAATTATTGAGAGGATAGATTGTTTTCAAAGCGCCTGTCTGCGGTGTGATTCGATTTCAAATCAAAACAAAGTCAGGGGAGGTGGATATTCTACATGGGGTATTTCCCGTTCTGTAGTAATGTGTAGGAATATTTACAGACTGAAGTGTTGCTCTACTTATGTCATAATAATTAGTAGCACAATCTGCACATGAATAATAGACGGTCCCAGTTTTTTGAGGTCTGTGAAATAGGCAATATTGCGACTAGAGATTCACAGAAACCCTAAGTTTTAGTGGATTTTGATTAAAATTTGTAATTCTTCAGGACTGTTGTTTGTATGTTGCTTGAAATTAAAGGCAATCTTTAGGAAATTAAATGAGATTTAGTTTGACAGTTAGGTCTTGGCGTTTCTTCTTGGTTGTATTCTTGATTATTGCGTTTTAGTTCAAAATTTCATTTTTAAATAAAGTCAGAATTAATTCGTTTCAATTTACTATTTAATTTAATAAAGGAATTCCAGTTAGGTGAAAAAACTGGTATGTCTGGGGCAGGAAAGAAATGTGTACAAAACTGTAGTCGGAAAACCAGAAGGAAAGAGTCAGCTTTGAAGACCTAGCTACCGATGCGAGGTCAGTCTTAAAATACATCTTTAAACAACAGACTTTAATGACGTGACATAGACAGGAATAATTGTCCGCTGATATGGGCAAGGTAATAAACGCTTGGGTGTCATGAAACATGTCAGTTCTTAATAAGCGAGGGCCTATTGAATTGTCAGCTGCTGACTGGCTCTGATCTGTGCAGTTAGTTACAATTAAGCTCCAAAAGTTATCATCTTGAAACAGTCGCTCCTCCCATTTAGTTAGTTACACTGTGGGAATCTGCTTATAGCGCCAGCTTTTCAGCCAGTCGTGTTGACTAATCCTTTAACAAGGAAAATGCACTAATTTAAAAACAATAATGAATTTAATATTAAAGGGCGGAGAATAGTCAGTTGTGGGCGTAGGGTAGAGTTGCCTTATTTGTTGTGTAGGAAGTTGTTTTTTTTCCCCCCTAGAATCGGTCTTCGCTTTCTGCAGAATGTAAGGATATGTGCCCCTGCCGGGAGTAAGAAAACCTGTCGTGCAGCCCGCAGCTTATTGGCTATACCGTCTGCGATGTGTCAGTTTCTGAGAAGTACTAAGTTTAGGCTGTGTCATTTATGCTCACAAACAGCAAGAGAATTTAAGAAGATTTCTAGTTAATTCGAAATGGATGTTTGGAAATTTTTTAAAATTAAAGTATCATAATTCTAGAGACTTCGAGTGCGGAAGGTCTTTGAATATAGGTAGCCTGAATACTCAGAGGGAGGGGTCATAATGTTATTGTGGATCTTTTTGTGACAGATTGTAAAAACGGGAGTTTGAGGCAGCTGATTCAGGAGTGCCCAATGGGAAGCTTCGAGTTCTGTTACAATAGTGTTATTTCATTTGAATTTTAAATAGAAGCACTTTCGGAGCATCTTGGTTAGGTAAGAAGGTTGTTTTAGTTTCCCAAACAGTGGACGTGATACTTTTAGGAATGACTCTTAAGGTAGTAGATATGTTACGACTTCACACAGAGGCTTAGAAGTCTTCCAGATCCTTCTTTTTGAATTAAACGACAACGAATTTATAACTTTCTTGAATTACAGTACAGGCAATTACACAAAATGATGGAAATTCTCTCCAGGGCTAATGCCTGAAGAGAAATAAAAAGGCGATAACATAGTTTGTAGAATTGAGGTTTCTACCAAGGCACCGAGTTTGTAGCGCTTCAGGGTAAGTGAAGGAGAGGGCAGGCAAGAATTGGGATTTAAACAGGAGACGCTTTCCTACATTCATACAGTGGCGCCGCCGCCGCCAAGTTGACGTGTGTCGTCAGCCCTGTTGAATATTTCACGGCGCTAAACAGCCGAGTCGTGTATCAGTTGCATTATTCAAGCGCATTGAGCACCATTGTATCTATAATGCAAAGGGCTACCACTTTTTAAACTGTCGAGGGTTTTAGTTGGCCCGGCCTGCACCCTCATACAAACCTGCCATCTTCTTCGTGTTTGCTTTCAAGAGGATGAAAGGGACAGAGTCACTTCTTTGTTACGTAGGCTACGCTTTGTTTCTTTATTAAAACATCTTCTCAAAACGTTTCTTTCACTTGCGAAAGAATTAAGGCGACATCTTCTTGCTACTTGTAGGAATACGACACTTAGAACTTCATGAATGTTTTATAAAGTCTCTGAGGATTTATCAATAGATAAGTGAGAATTTTGCTCATACACTTTCAGGCCTCGTATTTGAGAAATCTGCCAACTTGTAAACGTCCAGATATTCTACATTTTCAATTTAATTTCTTATAAAGATCAAGACTTTCGTTTTATGAAAGAAACTGAGTGGAAAGAAAGGGAATTCTGTATAATTTATAGGCATATTGCTTGGAATAGGGGTGGACTCTAACCTTGTGTTTACGTTCTCGAAAATCGCGACTTACAGCGAAGAAAAGTAGAACGGCGCGCTTTTGCTGTCAGAATCAATTATAAGAGAAGTAATACAATACACGAGCAAACAAATTTATTTAGAGTCCGGGCAATATCATTTCTAATTTTAGGGTCTAAAATTTTTCAGCCTCAAAAGGAAAAAAACTTTGCTTGGGTCAGTGTTAAAAGAGGACCACCTGATTTGTAATAAATCTGTTACTCTAAGTAGATCTGTTGCTGGCATTTTCTGAAGTCAGGTAGACCTAAGTGTAACTTTCGCAAAGTTATCTCTATGAAAGGCAGGAAGGCATATGGGGGAGGGCAAATACAGTTTCATGCATTCCTAAGCTCTGCATTAAAGGGAGAAGTGTGTTGGTGTGTAGTCATCTTCTAGATCCTGTCGCTTTATATCCTGGGAATAGCCCGCAGGATCCAGGGGATGTGAACATAAGCGTAACTTGACTAATAACAACGCGGGGGGAGGGGGAGTATTGGGAAATTTATTTTACAAAACAGTCAAATTTGAAAGAGGGGAAAATTGGTCCCATAAAACGCAAGTTTCTCATTTTCTTTTTTCTGTATATTTTTATTTGCCATTATTCAATACAGTAACCAAAAATTGTCCCTAGGTTGAAAAGTAAGGGAGGAGGGATTTGCCACCCCTTGCTCCCCCCGCACCCCAAGTTACTCCTAGGAGGTTACCTTGGCGGCAGATGCAACCTGAATTTTGAGTAGAAGAGACAACTACGATTCTTCAGCCTCCAGCAATTAGCCTTGTCACTATGCTCATCGAAATATCCCGGTTGCTAATTTCGTACTAAACTTACTTGCGGATTTTCCTCTGCTTCTGGAGTCCATCCCTTTCTTGAACTCTCCACCCTCCCTCATTATTGTAAGAAGTAATACATTTTCGTTACTCTCAGTTAATAATTCTGCTCTGGCTGAAATTCCCGTGGGTTTTGAAAATTTTCATTTTCCCGACGGGTCCTGGAGCACAACCAGATTGATAGTGATCCAAAACCGAGGAGTCTCTTCCAGCACGCGGCGTGAACCTGGCCGCTCACTTCTCTCTGGTACCGAGATTAAAAATGTGTGGATCTATGTCCATCTACCTCACAAACCTTTTGACTCATAGCGCGTAATTAGGGACAGGACATATTCTACCTTTATCTTGCTTCGTTAATGTCCAATATCTCTATCTGATTCATGCTATTTTGGACATCAGCGACTTTTTGATGTGTTTCTTTACCATAAACCAACCTACACATTGTCCGCATCGATTTACTGACTCAGAATTAACCCTTTAAAGACGACGCTTATCTGTTTTATATAAGGACTCAGCGCGTACCGCGCTGTAAACACTCTCCACTTCGGTTATAAAAACCAATCTGTTAATATTTTATAAGGCAAAAGTTGCTGTTTGTTCTGAGATCCGTACAAAACACATAAATGCAATGTGGGCACCACGTAGAATTTTTTAATGTTAAACCTGGTCGTATGTAAAGTTACCGTTAGGCTTTAAAAGTTTAAGTCTATAAACACATTACGGTACAGGTTTTTTTATTGAGGATCTGCGAATATGTCTCATGATCATAAAACCCCTGATGACGTTTCTTGTTAGAGCCCGAAACTGAGATACTTTAAGACACCTGAATTCAACCCAAAGATCCTTTTTCTCTGCTCTGAGAAAATATTTAATGCTCTTATTCAAGAATACGCCTCTGCCTAAATTACATTAAGAATCTGCCATTTCTCCATGCCTGCTACAACACCATTTCTGCTATGTAGCTAAATTATTCTAAAAATGTACCTATTTTATGCATGAAACTTTTTATTATATGATTTTATCCACTTCCTGCAGCCATACCGCTTTTAAAATAAAAAGCATTTGTCAGAAATTCCAATAAACAAATACGGTTTTACTCTGTGAAAATCGAAGGCATGTCTAAAAGATGGCGTGCTGTTCCAGAGGGAGGAACAAGGATGAATGTTGAAGCACGACCACAGAAAACCACTCTCTTCCTCAGCCCAATTACCGTAATAGTGTCTCTTAACTCGACGCTAACAAAGTCTGAAGAACAAAACACAGATGCAGGCCGGCAGGCAGCAGGATGAAAGAGGGTGCGAGAGGTAATGTTGTAAAGACACCCTCCTCCTTCTCCTCCCTTGCCAATGCTGCTGCGAGGAATTGGTACGCTACACACGTCGCTTGAATGGTTACATTTCGGAGATTTCTTTCGTTCATCAGTGACATATTCTGATCCTGTTAAAATAATGAGAAATAGATGTGAGAGGGATTAATTTTGTGAATGCAGTATTATCGTCAGAATAAAGTGTTAAATTCGTGACCAATATCCTGTCATCTAACGTGGACTTGTACCCGTCATGTTTAGAAAGAACCTAAGGCAGAATGCAACCGTCACAATTTGTAAATTTCCGTCCATCAACTCTAATATTTTCAACGTATAGACCCGTACTTCTTGGTATCTGAAACAAAGAGTTATTTGAAAAGCCTCTAGTTGCTTAGTCCTGGAAGAAATTCTTCCCCAACTAAGAAATTCGGAAGCTCATGCGTATTCTACAAGACCTGAACTCCCGGTCCTGTCTTAAGTCAGTAGAATCCAACCCTTATCTTCACATTGCTCCTTTGACATTCAATTTAATGTCCAACAAACTGTACCTGTGCTCCAAACCGCTCTCCAGGTTTTTCGACTAAAATTATTCTAATATTTCTAATAAAATAAAAATTTAAAAATTAATAAAAATCTGCATTTAGAAAAGTCTTACTGACTACACGAGTCCAAGTAACAATGAGGTCCGACTGGTTAAAATCCTCTTGCAGCCATATCGTTCTAAGCCTGCTGACTTCTTCTTCTTCTCAGAATGGTTTATACCTCCTTACTAGATTACCTGCATTACGGTTTCATAATGGTTTATACCTCCTTGCTAGATTACCTGCATTACGGTTTCATAATGGTTTATACCTCCTTGCTAGATTACCTGCATTACGGTTTCATAACGGTTTATACCTCCTTGCTAGATTACCTGCATTACGGGTACATAATGCCATTTATCCTACATTCGTTTTCACTTTCTATTGACTTTTTATTCATTTTACAAAATTTGGAAAGAGCTGCAAATTGTAGGCGTGAGAGAGTTGAACGTGTCAGCCTTCCCAAGAATGCTATAATGACGAGAACAGTCACTGCCCCATTCAGTTCACCATACCTAACTGATTGATTGACTGACTAAATTGCTGGCTGACCGGCTGATTGGCTGACTGACTGGCTGGCTGGCTGGCTGACTGGCTGATTGACTGACTGACTGACTAACTAACTAAATAACTAACTAACTATCACGTTAACTACGTAACTCAATATAGGAAGGCCCTTGAAAGTCAAAGTCGCTCATCTAGTAAAGGAATTCTGTGGTTTTTATGGATCCCCAAATTTAATTGTGTTCACAAGGACCTACAAATGATTACGATAGTGAGAGAGACAAGTTTATTATTCTCTCATCTACGTCCATGTCTAGCAAACTGTCTCTGCCCTTCAAGTTTTCCGACAAAAATTTATACTAATTTATTTCCCATACGCATGCTACGAGCCCAGAGGAGTACGTATTCCTTGACTTGGTTACACAAATGGTTAATATTTTGTGCAAAGTAAAAATTATGAATTTCTTTATTTCGTGACTTTTTTTCTGTCTTTAGGTAAGCTACTTTCTTCCTTTCAGGCGGAAATGTTCTCAGAATATTTTTTTAAAGCGTATCAA
Organism: Coptotermes formosanus; assembly: GCA_013340265.1. Lineage (NCBI taxonomy): Eukaryota > Metazoa > Arthropoda > Insecta > Blattodea > Rhinotermitidae > Coptotermes > Coptotermes formosanus. The sequence continues at coordinate 578,443 of BLKM01000173.1, read as the reverse complement.
CCTGTGTTTTCTTTTACTTTTGACAGATGTTTAACACAAACGACAGCAGGTTTAATTACCCACGGTTTTGTAGAATTTTGTCTTTAGATTTTTAAATAAAAAGCCTGTGTTACACGTATGGCATACAAATTTCCCCTGCTAAATGTAGGCTTTAGGGGGCAAATAATGGTCAGAATTTCTTCATTCAGAGGAAAGGTTAAACATATACGGGATGGGTGGATTTCTGGTGCTAAAGAAAAATCCTGTACTAACGCAGTCCTCGCCTCGTCTACCTACTCACAGTAGGTGTCGAGGTTGTTTAGTTTCACCTGATCACACTCAGGCACACACCACAGTCGGTAGGACTCCTCTGGACGAGGGATCGGCTCGTCGCAGAGACTTCTGCCTGACAACACAAACACTCACAACAGACAAACATCCATGCCCCCGGTGGGATTCGAACCCACGATCCCAGCAAGCGAGCGGCCACAGACCTACGCCTTAGACCGCGCGGCCACTGGGATCGGCTCCCATATTAACCAGGAATCAAACTCTGGTCCTTCAGTCTGGAGAATATAATTTTGTGTTCGATCTGACCGGTAAAGTTTTAGTGATTTTGGTGATGATAATGACAATGATAATTATGATGATAATAATGCGGATCATGATAACAATAGTCTTTTGTAATTGAGTTGACAGTAATAGCCTAGTAAAGGTGCTTATGGTAATGATGAATACGATGATACAATTGCAGTGCTTCGTAACTAATATGGCAGTATTAACTTATTAAAGACAGTGATGATGACAATGATGATAACGATGATCATCATAACACCAGTAGCCTAATAAGTTTATTCCTATAGTTCGCATTGTCAATGATGCCTCATTATCACTGCTGGTTTAGAATTACAAGTATCACTTCCTAAGTAGAGACACAAAGCAATTGGAAAGGAGATACAACAACAAGAAGCTAATCCACCTCGCGTAACAGGGGCTTTAAATGGAAGAGTATTATAATAAAAGGTAATAGCCTCGTTTCCTTTTCGTCCTATAAAACCACATCGGGACCTCTAAAGCCCAAACGTAAAACCAACCTTCCTCCATCCACTCACAGGGAACTTCAGTTGGCTTTAGAAAGCCACTTACTTAACTGAATTGTTCCACGTCTCCGTGCCCTGCTACACCCTGTACCCATTCCCCTAATGTGATGTGCTTCTCTTTACCAGAAAACCCTATTTGAAGTTACACATGTTCATGCCTCCAGAGGTTTCAGGATGGCTGACAGAGTGTCTAGCCCACAAAAAAATAATGTTCTCTGAAAATTTTTTTTTAAGTTTGGAACACGCTAGATAATTAAGTCCTACTTACTTAGAGACATCACAAAACACTCTAATTGTTACTAGGTTGCTAAAAGGAGTATGATGAGTACTGGCGGTGAATTCTCAAACTGAGTTTATGAAAGTTTTGAAAACAGGTTCTCCGCTGGAACTCTGTTCATATATCTCAGGCAATAGTAAATTTTAAGACTTAATTTCGAAGGATATTTGAAAAAGGGTACATATATTACACTTCGATGCACGCTTGTAATAGAAGTAAAGCAAAGTAGATTAAATTAAAGTGACGTAAGTTGGAGTAGAGTAAAACTCTTTTTGTCCACGACGAAAGATACATTGGAGGAAAAGAGATATAGTTCCACTCATTCCTAACTTCTCCAATAGATTTAAGGGAGTGAAGAGCTTCATGTCTTGGCTGCTTTACCCACGGAAAAGAACCCCCTGTACCTATTGAATATGAGGCCGCTAGAATAAAAATTAGAACGATGATGCTACTTTGATTATCCTAAAAAGTGATTCTTATTGAAATATATTTAATCCACACAGGAAAAACATTTTAGGAGCGCAGCTAAGTCAGCCAGTTTAATAAATTATGACTGTTTAAATTAGCCGATCCCAGTGGCCACGCAGTCTAAGGTGTGGGTCTGCAGCCGCTTACTTTCTGGGATTGCGGGTTCGAATCCCGCCTGCGTAAGGAAATCTGCCTCTTGTGTGTTGTGCGTTGTCAGGTAGAGGTTTCTGCCTGAGACTGATCACTCGTCCAGAGGGGTCCTACCGAGTGTGGTGTCTCTGAGTGTGATCGTGAAGCCTGTACAATAAGGAGGCCCTGGCCGGCTAGGTTCTGTTACGCTACTGGAAGAAATAACTGTTTATATTAACAGGTATATTTCAAAAATATAAAGTAGGGGAAGGAGGATGGAAGAATCAGGCTGTGCAGGCTCTGCTGTGTTTTCTGCCAGTACAAACTGTATCACTGTGGAATGGGCATTAGGATGGCACCGCAGTGTCGACGCCGAGCCTGTCTGCTAGACATGGAATTCCCATTACTATTTATCTGAAAGGCTCGAGCCAGGTAATTAAAAGATTTCGTGTTTGTTTGGAAAGGCTAGGAACACACACAAACACAATGCAAAAAACATGTCTGTGCCTAACTTTTAAGCCTACATATATGTCCCCTTTTTAGATGAGAATGCATGTTGGTTCATCGTTTCAGCCCATTAGATAAATCGCTGTATCAGCGCGACTGAAAACGTTAGTTGGCTTTCTTTATTGACCTTCGTGTGCAATGGCTGGCATTTGTATCAGATTATTAAGCCTACAGATATAATGCTGAAAACAAACACATTCTTATCGTTTCTACAAGTTCTGCCAGCTCCATTCTTCAGCCTTGAACATATAAACGTACTTTCTTACAAGCACCCGTAATGATCACAGCCTGTTCATTTAACTCAAAGCTATGTAAATTAGCGTGAAGTCAGATATATTTTATGATTCTCATTTATAAGTAAAGGGAAACGTCCTCGTTACGTTTTCAACTTCAAGGAAGGAGAGCCCCGTTACTTAGCTCTCGCGCTCCTATACTCTGAAGAAGGCAGCACGTTACTTCTAAACGCAGCAAAATTCTGTCAGAATACGTACTATAGTATCCCAGCATAGGTATTCCTCATAGACATCACCATATGAGCCTCGAGTTTTCCGATAACCTGTGTGGTTTGGTATTTTATTTCCACGCGTTTTTGACAAAACAAAACCCATAGAAATGCTGAGTATCAGAAGTTGCACTGTTAACAAAGCTAATCAGCACCAAACACAGCCTACTGGACATCGTACAGGCAGTTCGTTTAGTTTAGAATGCTGATTATAACAAAATAATCATAAGCCCGTTGAAATTTACAAACTTGTTCCTGTGCAGCTATGAAGGAGTATTGGGGGAGTCGAAGTATAGCTCTACGCATTCTTAACCTGTCAGTGGACTGAGGTGAATGGCAAGCGTCACGCCCCGGCTGCTTCAGCTCAGGAGAAATAGTGCCCAGTAACCCTTGATTAAGAAGCGGGCTAATCACTACGCCAACTGAGATACCCAGTCTACGTATTAAGAAATACAGATAAATAACTGCGGCGAAGTACATTGTTCTTTGTAAATCAGATTTAGGCATATATTTAAGGTTCACAGAAAGTAGGATTTGTGCCGACCGTTATGAATCCACTTTACATTTACGCGACAAATTTAGCATTGGTCCCCACGTAAAATTCCATACGCTACTTTCATTTTTTTGGGGAGATAAAATACGCACATGTATACATAAGTGGGAAGACATATCCCATATAACGTTGTGTTTACCAGATCGCTTTGTGAATGTCATGAAATGAACGCATAAGATTTAGCCATGATTAATAACAGAAGAGAAACTTCCTCTTCCTCTGCTTACAACATCAGAGCACGGAAGAGTTGCGTTCCGAAATCTTGTTCAATGAAATCAGTAAGCAAACAGGTGTTAAAATGCTGCGTTCTTGTCACAAACCAGAACAGGAAGAGCAACACAGCAGGCTGCGTTTTGAAGTCAAGTCCTTTGTGTCACCTCAAGTAACTTCTAATTATAAAACTTGCTTTACTTAAAGAAAAGGGCCCGTGATAAAGACTTCGTTGTGCTTTTATCTACAATTAAACCCAAATCTCTGCGGGTAAATTTAAACTAGACTTGGTAATGCTGTTTCGGCCGCACTATGGCACTGGAGTCGACTCAGTTTCTAATAGAAATGAATAATTCGTGGGGATGAGGGGGGGGGGGTAAAGCCGGTCAGTACGTAGGGCTGACAGCCTTACCACCTTCATGTGCTGACTGTCTAGAAATTCTGGGAGCCCCAAGCTCCTGGAGGTCTCAGGGTCTGTCCAGGCCTGTAATGGGATTGCTTTGCCTGTTTACCAACGCTGTGCTCATGCTATTGGTTTTCATCATAAATATTCCAGGAATAGGATTTCCGCCTAAGGTAAAGGTAAAGCAGTCCCACTATAGGCCTGGACAGGCCCTTAGGGTTCCAGCAGGTCGAGACTCCCAGATTTCTAGACAATCGGCCCATGAAGGTGGTAAGGTTGTCAGCCCTACGCACCGGCCGTGTTTACCGCCCAGGAAATATTCCTGGTACTCATTTCTGCTAGAGGCTGAGTCGCCCCAGGGCCATAGTGCGACCTACAGGATTATGTCAATGAAAAAATACACTGACACCATCGGAAATCGAACCCGCGACCTACCGGTTTGTAGAGCAGTGCCTCAACCAATTGCACCACCGCGGACCCCTTTCCACCTAACGGTATAGTAAATTTTATTTCACATATACAGTAGCCGTAGGTTTGTAGTGGGCCAGTGGTGTTTATTTCCGTGTTTATTTTAAAGTCCCAAATTTTTCAATGTGGAAACATCATGCATAAGACAGGTGGGCTTTTCTGATTTAGGTGATATTGCTCAAAGGTAATATTTTTGGACGCTCATATTGTTGTCTGCATAGAAATCGAATTTTCGTTCAGAAGAATTTTTGGAAAGTGATGGGGCACAGCATGCGATATTATAAACGGTGAAAGACGGCGAATTCACAGTGTTGTGTGAGTTTATATGTTCCTGACCTTGTCAGACTTTGAAACAGTGGGGAGGCAGAATAAAGTGTTTTATTTCAGCACACTGTCAGTTTCTAACGCAACTCAGTGTCCATGTTAGATGAAAGAAAATTGAGTCTGGAGCATTGGCTGAATGTTACTCAGCGAGGGTAAACGGAGTGCTCGGGAGAACACCTGTTCCAGTGCCAAACTGTCCACCACCCATCTCACATAGGGTTGCCTCATATCGAGTCTTGGTCTCCGCGCTAAGAGACCAGTGACTAACTGCCTGAACCGTGGTACGACCAGCTTTTGAAGGAGTGGAATTTGAAAATTACCTTGAGAAGCCTAGCAAAATCTTTTTGGATTTCCCGCAAATGTATTTGTTTTATATATTTTATTGATTATTATATATTTTATTGATTATTTATATATTTTATTGATATTAATTTTACAGTTGTCTTACAAAGTTTCGTTTCGTAGTCCTTCCGTCTTCTACCTACTCACAGTAGGTGTCGAGGTTATTTGTTTTCACTTGATCACACTCAGAGGCACACCACAGTCGGCAGGACTCCTCTGGACGAGGGATCGGCCCGTTTTTTTTTTACAAAGTACGTAACTTAAATGGTGGGAATAATGGGGAAGATGTGTCTGTAGAGTAGGATGCCTCATCTTAAAAATTATTTACCGAATTTCTATTATCCTTCTTTGAGAAGTATTCTTCATCAAACTTTGCATGCCGTAAGTGCTTTTGCTTATAGGCCCTAAGCTATGACAATATAACACAGACAGCTTATTCTGCATAGGCCCTGTTTCTATTTCTGGCAGGGTCAGGACACGGTTTCTGTTCCAAATCCTGTAGATTCGACTCCAGGATACTCAACGTGAGATTTATTGTTGACAAAGTGGTACCGGGACAAGTTTGCCTCCGAGTACTTCTGTTTTGCCCTGTCGGTATCACTCCATTAATCTAAAATTTGTCCTCATCAGACATATAAAGAAACGAAAACTGTGAACCTACCAAAAAGCAATTTTCTTTCGGAAATCGGGGAGCACTGAAAGAAAAATTATCTTTAGTCATTAAAGGGTACAATTCTTTCCTTATCTCAAAGACGTGTTAAGGTTTCGAAAATTTTAGCCCAGCCGCAATATAAAGAAAAGATTAAACTTACCTCCATTTTGTACGTCGGTTTTGGAACCAAGTTTTGACTTGAGCGTCGGTCATCTTAAGCGTCTTGGCAAGAGACGCCCGCTCTGCGGACGCCAGATATTTCTGTTTGTGAAAACGTTTCTCCAATTCTGCTATCTGCAGACGAGTGAAAGACGTCCTCGGCTTCTTCCTTTTCGGAGGTGTTCTGTTCTGGTAGGGGTGTCCAATCCGCCTCGTAATTGGAAATGTAGCTGTGAAAGGCAAAAAGCAGCAGACTGTGTTACCGACAAACATTTTACATAAAAGCAAAGGAACAAAAGAAACTTTTAAGGATGTACATATACCAGAAATATAATCCACGTACTTATTGCTAGCAGGCTTGAGTTGGTTGAGGCAATGTGCTACAAACCGGCAGGTCGCGGGTTCGATTCCCGATAGTGTCATTGAAATTTTTCATTGACATAAACCTTCTGGCCGCAGTATGGCCCTGGGGTCGACTCAGCCTCTAACAGAAATGAGTACCAGGAATATTTCCTGAGGGGTAAAGGCGGCCGGTGTGTAGGGCTGACAACCTTACCACATTCAAATGCCGACTGTCTAGAAACCTGGAAGCCTCAACCTCCTGGAACCCTAAGGGCCTGTCCAGGCCTGTAATGGGCTTGCTTTACCTTTACCTTTACCTTAGTTATTGCTGGCACATTTGTTGGTCTCTGTAATCCCCCAAATTTTATAAAGCACACGGAAATATTTCACAGCTTTGAATTTGCTGTTCATTGAGCGGTAAAACATGCTGTAACAAGTACAAGAAAAAATACATATTTATAATATGCGATAGTAATATTTGTAAGGGTAAAATGGATAATCCTTATACATATAAAGATTAATTTGTTCCATGTCCGTGCACTATATTATACAACAACACTAATCACCAACACATGTACAAAGAGAGTTTTATCATCAATCGTAACACACTTCTACATGTTTCGACCCTGCTGGGTCATCTTCAGGGAGAACTTTTTGTTTATCGTTACACTAAGTTTGCACTTCATAGTTGAGTGAGAATGTGCTGTTGACTGTATACTGCGTTGTTTTTGGAGGCGTGAACTCTCTGCGGTCCCGGCTTGCACTGCCATTGCAAGCCGGGACAGTGTAACCTTAGTGTAATGATAAAAAAAAGTTTACCCTGAAGATAACCCAGCAGGGTTGAAACATGTAGGAGTGTGTTACGATTGATGATAAAACTCTCTTTGTGCACTTGTTGGTGATTAGTGTTTTTGTATATAAAGATTAATTTGTACCTTACAGTGAATAGAGCCCGTGCCCATTATGAAGAGTGGTAGGTAAATTGTGTATGGCGGAATGATAATCCACTCACATGTAACTAATAATGTGCACTTGGTTGGCACAATAAAACTGAAAAAACTGTTCTGAAAAATGCACAGACTAGACAAATATAAATCAAATTTAAAAGAACTTTAAAATAATTTGGAATAATCGCTGTTCAAAACGACAGTCATAAGGAACATATAAATAAGTTATGCTGAGAAAATGATGTGCTTCTGGGGCGGACATGGCCTATATATATCATAGTAACTAGGCCTGAAAGGTTAATGCTTAGGCTTTTTCTCGTACCTGCAGGTTCAGTTTTTTTATTCTACGTCGATTAAAAGAGTGTTTTTAATATCGGGGAAAGAGTAGATTTTTGGGAATATGCTATCAGACCAAAGAATGAGTTATCTAACAATATGGAGCACAGAGTTTCTTAAGCAGCAATTAGCCCGCATTAATATAATCCACCATGACCTCTGAATCAGCAAGATCTTTATTGAAATCTTTGGTTCTCTGGGCTGTTACGCAGCCCTGGAAGGTAGGTGGGTGCCGACGTTTCGAGAGTTCTTCCTGCTTCCTCTTTCATGGGTTGGATAATCAAAGAAGAAAACGTTCTTCTTTGATTATCAAACTATTAAGATGGAACTATTAGGATTACCCGTAACGTGGGCATCTAACTACTTTCCGACGCTGTGTGAAGCCCAGAAAACCGCGGCGAAAGCATGAAGTCACGCGAAGTCCATTACTGTTTTCACACCATTCTACCACTTAAACCAATTCTGAGCTAGTCAAATCCAATTCACACCCTTACACTTCAATTTTTCAGGACCACTTTCAATTCTATCGTCCCTTACACCTCTGGATTCAAGTTTTTTTTTTAAATTAATTCTGCATTCAGATATTTCCTCCCTCAGACCTTACATTCCTTCTGTTGCTGTCGCACTAACAGGCCTGTGAGGTGAAGAATAGAGTTACGTAGTATGGAGACACATACTGCCAACACGTGGGCTTGTGCTGTGTGGGAGGACAAGGCTTTTGTAGGACGGTAGACCGAAGGAATAGCTAAGTAAGTTACGCTAAAGAATAAGTTGTGTAATTTTTCTTATACTTGCTTTAATTCCTCCCTTCCAGATACAAATATTTTTATCATTTCTTTGCGCCACGCTTAAACTCTGTTTTTCCTTTAAGGGGTAGCATGCTACACGAGGATGAGTAGGAAGGACATAAAGAAGGCACGTACAGAAGGGTTCTGCAGAGGTTAAAGGCCGAAAACTTGACTGGTAAGATTAATAAAACAGGAGGACACAAAATCAGGGGCGATTCAATTTTTTTTCTTTACGTTGGCGAACCAGGGGCTATTTAATTTCTTTATCTTTTTTTCTTTACGTTGGCGAACCAGGGGTGATTTAATTTCTTTTTTTTACGGTGGCGTCTAATACTTGTGCGTCTTCAGTATGGCACTTGATTCATATCACCCTTCTGGGTCCTAAAATATTGAGGTGGCGTCTAGATTTTTGGAAAATTTCTGCCCCAGTATGTGAGAGAATTTAATACAGAATTAATCTCGTTTCGAAATTCTTCGGCCGGCCTCGGAAGGAAACCAATTTTTTGGACCTGCGCAACGAGCGTGAGAATTTAACCCCGAAATTGCAGAGCATGATTCCGGCAACTTGGGCCATAGTGGGAAGAAATGACGCTGTTTGGCTTTAAGAACATTGTAACATGAACATAGTGCAACCACTTCTACTGCCACTCCCTTTGTGTGATGGCAACTGTCTCGCTATCTCCCTTGTGATTGGTTCCTGATGATTGCTCTAATGGTTAAGTGACGTGCAAACATCGGACGTGGGAAGAAAGATTCCATTTCAACGGTTGCCAGGCAACGTAACGACTTCTCCCCTCCTCTGTACAAGCCCCTTCCCCTCTCTTTTTCGATGTCATAAGCAATCGTATGTTTTGCCTCCCCCTCTCTGAGTCCTCCTCTGCCAAAACTAAACAGATACAAATAGATCCGCAGTTATGTGACGTGTTAATACGCTTTGTCATAGAAAGAATTCTGGGTTTTAATTTTAAAAATCAAGAGTAGCAAATTACGTGGATGTGAAGAGGAAGTATGTCTGAAGACTGGCATGTATAAAAGAGGGCAAAATGTTTGTGGCTTGCAGGTACTGCCTGTCGTTATGATTTTATTTATTTATTGTATTCAACGTTTGTATAATATCTAGGAATAACTCTAAGTCAGTAAAAATACTTTCGACTGGGCAATGTAAGGTGTAAGAATTAAGTAAGGATACGGCCAATCTTGTCCTGGAAATTCGATAAACCCAGTTGCCTAAGGAGATCTGTAATGAGAGATTTCCCGTCTCTCCAGAAGAGAGGCAAGAAATGTTTCTTCCCTATCATCACACACTCACTTACCTTCCAAGTTTTCTTTTCCCACGAGGACGTCTAAATTTTCGCGGAACTGGCCAGTCACAAATTAGATGAACAGTATTTCCAACACCCCTTATAATAGCTCTATTCTTTTGACTTAAGACCCATGCGGCACAACAGATGCATGTTTACCGTTAGGCTATTACAACCACAATTGTTTAAATGTTAAAATTATTAATAAATTTAAAAATTTATTAAAGAAATCAGTAATTCAGATCACTTCTCGGCCATATATGACGGCATACATGTAACAAGTTTTTGCTGTTTAAATACGTACGTAAATTAATTTCCTATGAATCGGATAGTTTTCGTGGCATGTTCTATTTTTTCGTACTTCAGGTTTTTTCTTTTTAAGGAAGGTAAGGGGCCGAAGTATCTCGCGGTCAGTGTTGAAACCCAGGTGTATACGGCAAGACTTATTGTAAAGCCGCGACAGCTACTGTAACTCTTAGTGCTCCAAGTCATCTCAAATATGTCAACACTAGGATTTTAAAATGTTGATATTCTGAGCCAAAGGTTTTGATCTTTTACAAATTACTTGATTTTTTTTGAAAAATGCCCCAAATATCCCTCACCTGTGTTTCCATAAAGATATTGTAGTCCAAATATCAACAGCCTATTTTAAATCTAGTTACACGCCCAAAAAACCATGAGGGAACAGACATTTTACACGTTTTCACACTCAGCTTCCTTATTTTGAACACAGTTGTTTTCTGGCATAACCATTTCCTTCTTGCATTTGCTCTAACAGCCCATTTCTCAAGATCGCGGCTTTTATTATGGTATCTGCAGCATAGTAGAAAAAGCTTTGCGTGTGGAACAATACGGTGAGGAATACTAGGAAGATCACAGAATTTAAAAAATTTAATCAGAAAAATATATTTTTGTTAATTTACATCAATCCATTCCAATATTGGAAGAAAAACGACGCAGATAATATTGGCAAATGAGCAATAACTGGAACTTTCACCTTACAGCAATAATCATCATACACAGAGGCCTACATATTTATCTATGGTTTGTTTATTGATTCCCTCAATGAGTCAATGTAATGTCAAATGATAGAATAATTAATAAGCAATACATTAAAATTGATGTAAACGAAGCGACTGTAACTTAATCTATATTCCACAGAGAGTTAAAATTAAGATACACAAGGGGAATAATAACTGTCAAACAAAATTAAGACCTCTTCGTATAATATATGTTTCAATGCAAAATCCTCGGCTGAACAGGACGTCGGCAGGATAATAAGGCACAAAAAATGTTATTATGTAGTTTGAACAATATTATTCCACATCATCCATATACATTTGTACTTGAGAATTCAACTTTGCAAATACCATGAAGTGTCCTATACGACAAGGCAAAGAGGGTTAATATAAAAAAGTTGTTATTTCCAATAAATGTTAAAAAATAAGGAGTTAAAAATCCAACATTAAAATAGTTGGAATTAGTAATAATGTACTGATAATTCCAGGTGTGTTTTTTGTAAATATTTGGCCTTTGAGGGATCGCTAATTTTCACATTTCTTAAAATGTATATCCTTGATTGAAGTAATTTTCAAGAACTCATCATCCTTCATGGTTTTCCTTGTATTGTATCATTATTTATTCTCCAAAATTATGTAAGTAAATGTATATAAGAGTCGCAAACCACTTCCTACTCTGCAGGCCCACATGCACTGGCCTTGCCTAGGAAGCAAAAAGAAATAAAAATTAAAATCTAGAATAGGTCTTGTCTTACAAAACACTAATAATCAACAAATGCACAAAGAGAGTTTTATCATCAATCGTAACACACTCCTACATGTTTCGACCCTGCTGGGTCATCTTCAGGGAGAACTTTTCGTTACCGTTACACTGTGGTTGCACTTTACAGTTGAGTGAGAATGTGCTGTTGACTGTGTACTGCGTTGTTTTCGGAGCCGTGAATTCTCCGCGGCCCCGACCGCAGAGAGTTACCTGTCAGGGGACACCTGAGCTTAGAAAGCAATGAACGATAAAAATATTGTGTGTAGAAAAGGCAAACGTGTTTCCGATCTGTGGGTAGGTTCGAAGACGGGAAGAACAAAACTCACCAAAAACAAC
>BLKM01000173.1:551180-561799 GCA_013340265.1 Coptotermes formosanus | reverse complement strand
CATCAGTAAGTGGTGATTTTCTGTTTGAATAGCGCCAAATATTAGGATCATCAGTAAGTGGTGATTTTCTGTTTGAATAGCGCCAAATATTAGGATCATCAGTAAGTGGTGATTTTCTGTTTGAAGTGCGTCAAATGTTAAGACCATCAGTAAGTGGTGATTTTCTGTTTGAATAGCGCCAAATATTAGGATCATCAGTAAGTGGTGATTTTCTGTTTGAAGTGCGTCAAATGTTAAGGCCATCAGTGAGTGGTGAACTTCTCTGGCTTCATAGCGTCGACTGCTGAATTTTAGAAGACATTTAAAGAAGACGACTGCCTAATTCGAGGCTCTGTATCAGCATTTCTTGGACAGAATGAAGACAGCCATCGAAACATCTCTCAGGACAGCTGCTACCCAGCCCGGACTGAAGCCAAGCTTCTGCCGAGCAGATGACGCAAACCGCTCTGTTCTTGCGCCGCGAGTGTAGCGACGTCCGTTACTGACAGCACAAAGCGCTGCATAAGGCTCTCTTAGTAAGCACACAGTAGTTCGTTTGTTGTTGCATTATTTACTCTAGTTTAAAACCTACCAGGGGCCTGTGAAGGCCATTTTATTTTTGTGTAAGCCTAAAATCCACAGTATAACATGCCAAGAAGAGACACGGGGTTGAGGGGGGAGGGGAGGTAAAAATTATTCTGTCTTCAATCTCGGCGCTAAAGAAGGAAAAAAATGTTGGTGGTCAAAGCCATTCCCCGGCCGCTTTGCACGTGGCAGAAAACTCTGTTACCCACTGTAAGCGGGGTCGGGTGGTCGGCGGAGACCTTCGTGGGGGGGGGGGGGGGGGGGCAGAAGAAAACTGCCCCACCTGCTTTCGAAAACCAACCCGTTTATTTTTATGTAACTGGTCACAACTCGTGAACATATATTAAATATTTAGTTGCTTTTGGTACAGACAACCGATGGCCTTGTTATCACCGATCTGTGCACGTTGTAAGCTAGTCTGTCGAACTACTAGCCCTCTTTCTTGCCAGTATTTATAGACAGTCTACCTAGCCCTCTTTCTTGCCAGTATTTATAGACAGTCTACATTTACCTGGAATTAAAATATAGCTATCGCAGATTGCATCTGTCGTTATGTCCAGCGCCTTACACGTCGCGTGCCTCGCCGTTTTGCGTGGCAAAGAAGGAACTTGTCCATTTTACGTAGAAACAGCAATCAAGTTAACTCTCTCTCGTGACAATCACATGTAGTTACTCGGTCAGTCAATCACAGCTCTGTCGAGATCCAGAATTTTGACAAAGTGTAGGAGTAATTCACTGGCATGCAGTGACTATAGAAGGTGGAGGCTATTGAAGGTTAGTTTTGGAAAAAGGCCATAGAAGTCACGTGACAGTCTTCCTAAGGAACCTCATTACAGTTTCTCCTGCAACGATGTTACCTCTCTTGCTTTATTCTGGTTGATAAAGCTAAGAAGAGAGATTAGGACGACATATTAAGGCCCTCAGCTGCTCACGAAGTTCCCAACTTTCGTCGACCCTTAAGGTTCCTGTCTGTTTTCACAATACAACGTCACCCGTTCGCATCCTGATTTAGAAGGTTCCATCACAAGAGTTCTTTCTTTAAGATTATTTGTGACTTTCTATTCTGTTGTCGACGCCTGATTCTTATAAGCAGACTCTTCCCTGTCAAGGTTTTCGCATATAATTATACATGAATTTCCTTCCTGTTGATACTAGACCTGCACTGATTTCATTTTATATTTTTTCTTACATCTCGCTTCTTACGGGAAGACAGCCAGTTGGTCAGAAATTCAAGATTTATTTACCGAAGTGTTCAGTTTCAAGACCGTTCCGTTCAAACTTCTTGTCCCTTATTTATAGCGAAATTTCTAAAAGGCAGTAAATATGGGTTGGAAGAGAACAGAACATTAGTTCGCATATCTCTTTTGGTTGATCGATTGTCTGCATCCTTCAAATAACACTAAGAGTAAAATCAAACGTCCTGCAAACTTCAGGCCTCACTTGTATTCTTTCCGTTCCGCCACGTAAGCAGAAGAAACAGGCATGTATGTATATGTATATATATATATATATGTACACGCACGCGCGCGCGCGCGCGCGCGCACACACACACACACACACACACACACACACACACACAAAAGGTTCCAACTGGGGGCGTTAAGGACAAATGAACACCAAGGGAATATAATCCGTTGAGGAAGTAACATTAACCCTTTAAAGACGAAGCTTCTCTGTTTTATATAAGGACTCAGTGCGTACCGCGCTGTAAACACTCTCCACTTCGGTTATAAAAACCAATCTCTTAATGTTTTATAAGGCAAAAGTTGCTATTTGTTCTGAGATCCGTACAAAACACATAAACGCAATGTGGGCACCACGTAGAATTTTTTAATGTTAAACCTGGTGGTATGTAAAGTTACCGCAAGGCTTTAAAAGATTAAGTCTGTCAAGTTCTTATGTAAGCTTTTAGGGGCATTCCCGAAATTGCTAAAAGCGACTGTTAGTTTTGTCATGTCTCTCTGTCCGTCCGTTTAGAACAACTGGGTTCCAGATGGACGGAATGTCATAAGATTTCATGTCTGAATATTTTTCGAAAACCTATCCAGAAAATTCAAGTTTCTTTAAAATCTGGCAAGAATAACAGTTACCTTACACGAAGACCTCGCTGAGTTCTTCTTAGAATGAGGAATGTTTCAGGCAAATGTAGTGGAGAAAATCAAAACCAACATTTTTAGAATAATTACTTTTTCAGAAACTTGTACCTTTTGTAGCATAATGTGGAAAATTACGGCACAGCCAGACAGGCCACAGATGGCAATATATTACGGCGCATGCGCTTTGCATGCTGGATAAATAAGGCTACAGACACACATAGAATATGTAATACTTATTGCCCTTCCACGGCAAAAATGGTTACGCGAAAGCGCGTTATTGTTAAGTTTGTAAGTATATTGTCTGTATTTTTCATAAATTTCTGAAAGAATACAGTAAAATTTAATTTCATGGATCTGTTTCCGGTTTTGTTCATTGAAGGTCTTGAGCTTCGTTTGATATGCTGTGGCCTCAGACACATTTATCTATTAATGACATGGGTTTACAGAAAAAGGAAGGTGTTTGTATTTTCCTATACTCACTATGTCTACTGGAACCGCACTGCATTTTGATTTTCACTTCGACATTGAACTGGAATATGATTGGAGAGGTGGGACGTGTCGGACACAGAAAAGTCAACGGGAGGGGGGGGGGTAATCGATTTAACAACATGAAACCCCAATATAGCTTGCTTTGAATAAATAAGTAAATAAATAAAAAATAAACAATGAAAAAAACAATTGTTTCTTCGAGATAGACTATAATAAACTGATGTAAATGAGACCTGATTAAGAAGAAATGAAGAAGGAGAGAAGGACAGAAAGAAAAAAGAGAATACAGAGATAGATATGGTGGACTGAAGTCGCTGAGGGCTGTGAGTTGCCGTTAGAAAGACAACAGTAATTTCGCAATGAGTATTCGCGAAGGATGTGAAAGATGAACCAGAAACAGAAATGAGAAGGCTGTTTAGAAAGCATGGATGAAGAAAAGCTCTTATCATGGAATATGATCAAAATGGAAGGCGACAGCTACAAATTAATTCTCTTCTTTCAACACGGTGCGCAATATATAAAACAAAAAAGTTAATCTCGAAGAAACTAGAATGATTCTGTTACATGGCTGTGGAAAATTTCCGGTAATCTGAATCACACGAGAAAATTAGACATATCTGTATTTAGTGGCATTTCACTTTTGTCCATATTTTCTGGCGGGAAGAATTTCCCATGTTTAACCTTTTAAAGCCTATCGGTAATTTACGTACCACCAGGTTTAATATTAAAAAATTCTACGTGGTGCCCACATTGCGTTTATGTGTTTTGTACGGATCTCAGAACAAACAGCAACTTTTGCCTTATAAAACATTAAGAGATTGGTTTTTATAACCGAAGTGGAGAGTGTTTACAGCGCGGTACGCACTGTGTCCTTATATAAAACAGATACTCTTCGTCTTTAAGGGGTTACGCAAAAGAATGACTGGCTAAAAACGAAATTCTAACAGATGTTTGAGAACAGTTTCTCTTTAATCTTTCCTGTTTAATCTTCATAACACTGTGAAATCATTTATACCACTTCTTGTGAACTACAAAAACTGACGTAACAAAAATGGCATTTCTTTCTTTTTCTTCAAATTTTATAGATTGTCAGAAAGAGAGGCTCTCAAACGAAGTTGACTTTGCTTACATTTTATTTCCCTTGAGCCAGGCTTAAGGGAGGTTGGGGAAAAAGTCTGTAGTTAACTTCATAGTCAAAGAGAGCGAGGCAGCTATTTCATATTTTCATGTGAGGGAAGGTTTTTCATTTTAGATTGAGAACATATCATTCATACGGCACCTGGGATTTCTCCCTAAACTTCTCTCTCTCTCTCGCCCTTTGCTTGTATGAGACCAAGAGTGTCTTAAGTTTATTACGCCCTCAGTTTGTTTTGGATTCACGTAGCATATAAAAGACTAAAATAACTTTGAAATGTTTTACCCTAAATTTTTTTAATGCGTGTAATATATTTAATATTTTCAACAAAATAAACCTTCTGATGTGGAAGGTAGTGTCACCTCAAAATATATCTATTTGTATAGGCATACCACATATTAATTTTTTGAAGTCTAACAACGTGGCGAAATGCAAGAAATAAAATTTGAAATATGCTGCAGCCGAAGGTGGGGGAGAAAACTGTACATGATAAGCACTGTTTCATGTGAATGCTTAAAATCTTAAATCTACAAGTACATAAACCTGACGCACTCCTATTGATTCTTCTCTGAAATGTTAATAGCCTGAGACAGTATAACGAGGAAAAATGCAGGCCGTAATGAAAGCCAGCCTTCATATTCTAACTAACTAACTAACTAACTAACTAACTAACTAACTAACTAACTAACCAACCAACCAACCAACCAACCAACCAACCAACCAACCAACCAACCAACCAACCAACCAACGATCTATCTGTCTATCTATCTATCTATCTATCTATCTATCTATCTATCTATCTATCTATCTATCTATCTATCTATCTACCTACCTACCTACCTACCTACCTACCTACCTATCTAACCAACCAACCAACCAACCAACCAACCAACTAACTAACTAACCAACCAACTAACTAACCAACCGACCGACCGACCGACCGACCGACCGACCGACCGACCGACCGACCAACCAACCAACCAACCAACCGACCAACTAACTAACTAACGAACTAACTAACTAACGAACGAACGAGCTAAGGGCCTTGCCATGGCTCAGGCGGTTAGCCGCCCGCCTCCCACCGCGGAGGCCCGGTTTCGATCCCGGGTCAGTCCATGTGGGATTTGTGGTGGACAAAATGGCACTGGGACAGGTTTTTCCCCGAGCACTTCGGTTTTCCCCTGTCAATTTCATTCCACCGGTGCTCCATTACTAGGAAAAGGACAAAAATAATAATCATCGTCATCTTCATCACAGGGTTGCACAAGAAGCCTCAAGGCTGCGGTGCGTCCGTAGCGTCTGCTGCGGGGCCCTTCAACACTAAAAAACCCTTAACTAACTAACTAACTAACTAACTAACTAACTGCATGGAGAAAAATCCTTCCCGAGAAGCTAAGAGGTTCTCAGACCGTCAAGAAATTCCCAGCATTTTATGGAACCCGAAAATCCATTACTGCACTGACAATTGGCAGCCATCTGTTCTTATCCTGAGCCAGATCAATCCAAACCGTGAAAATCCATTTTAACGTTGCCTTCTATCTACACCTAGACCTTTCAAATTGTCCCCTTTCCTAGCCTTCATATTCCCGTCTTCTATACTGCGTTTAGTCGGAGATCACGTATGCCCTGTGTTAGGAACTGTTGTCTCTTATTTCCACCGCAAGACTTCAGTTCAAGATGCATAAGACCAAGCAAAAGAAGCATGTAGACATTTATCTGCAATACATTAATCTCAGTTTCTCAAAGAGATAATTTAAAAAATTGTAACCACCAGAAAACACCTCATGTCTCTTGTTTTAAATGGCAAATAAAAGCTCATGAGGCAGATTACTCTATACCTCGAAGAATGACCCTCTTTGTGTTGTGTCTTCAGTTTGAGGAAGAATACTTGACAGTACTAAAAGAGCCACAAATACACGTGCGTTGAATAGGCAACCATGGCCAACTGATGGAGGGCAATTCTCCATCTCAGGTTAAGAGCGGTTCTAACAATCCATATTCGTATAAAACCAGTAAGTTTCCCAAATTTCACAAATATTCTCGAATCTGGGTAGAATATTTTACATGACTAAGTAACAGAAAGAATAGAAACCTTAGAACTTGCAAGGTCAGGAGTCTGTACAGTTCAGGTACTTTGCGAATTAACAACACAATTACCAAAATATAGCTGACAATTTATAACCTTACAGCAAACGAGATGGAAGCGACGTGTCAACAAATGAGTGGACTGTTCGTCATTTGCCTGTGGCAAGTTGAATGACGTTTATAATATAGTAAGACGTTTCTTCGCATAAAACAGAAGCGGGTCGGCACTGTGTTAGAAGAAGGGTGTACTATGCAGCACTACAAGGCTGCTTGCATGTTGTTACCGTTTGAAGCTGATTATCCTAACAGGAATGGGTAGCCTGGCCTTGTGGGATGGGTAAGGAGTAAATGTCAAATTCACACAAAATTCGTCCAAGAAGAAAAAGGAACTTACCTCTTGGGAAAGCATAGTGTATACTGGAGAGTAACAAGGCAGGTTAGGTAAGTATAAAGCAAGACTGGGGCGCGTTCGCTTAAGGATTTTTACCGTGGGAAAGCGATAAGTATTATATATACTGAGTGTGGGCTTGTAGCCTTAAGTTGTGCAGCAAGTAAAGGGCATGCGCCCTGTTCTATTGCCGACCGTGGCCTCTCCAGGTCTACAGAATTTTTTTGACATTATCTGTCATAAACGGCACTTTTTTGAAAAATATTTTTGAACTTAAAACATGCGTTTTCATTTTCTCTACAGCTTTCGACTGAAGCATTTCTCGTTCTGAGAAAATTCAGCGAGGTATTATCGCAAATGTACATAGGTCTTCATATAAAGTACTCGTTATTCTTGTCAAATTGTAATAAAAACTGAATTTTCTCGACAGATTATCGAAGAAAATTCAAATATAAAATTTTATTAAAATCCTTTCAACTTGAGCCGAGTAGTTCCATCCATGTGAAACGGCAGACAGACGGACAGACATGACGCAGCTAGCAGTCGCTTTTCGAAATTTTGCAAAGGCGCGTAATAATAAAACAAAAGATAAAGAAAGAGGATGCAAGTGTGTGGATTGGTTTCAGCAAGCTCACAATCGCATGCAGTGTCTTTATCTCTCTCAGGTGTCGCCTTTCCCAAGTTCACAATTATGGCAGTTAACTCCCAGAGACTCATATTGCACCATTCACCCCCTCCGTGTGTCACCCCAAGACAATACGCGGCACGGAGTAAGAGAGCATGCATAGCGCGCCTGAAAATTAATAACCAAGACGACGCAAAGTAGTTGGCCAATGTTTTGCTGGGTAGTCGGTCCTCAGGGGCACATCTCAGCCCGATAGCTGCCGTATACACATCTGCATTATTGCTTATGAATATTTCAAAAACAACGTTTTTATACCCTAAGCTGCTGTTGGTGCAGGCATGGTTCAACAGGAAAGAACTTCTTGGCTTTTAAAAGATTCCCCTTTTATACAGCATGTCCATAACCTAAACCATCTGAGTTCTTGTTTGTTGCTTGCCTGCATGTTGCTGCTTGCAATTAATTAAACTGTAGCTAAAAGCCACTCACACATATCCAAGCTGAAATGAGGATATTAGTGACATGCAGTTCATTCAATTCATGTGTTTGAACTTATTAACCACAACGCTTTACCATTACCAGGTCACATTTCAGCGACTGTCTATGTTACATTTACCTACAAAAACTGGATTTAAACACTTTAAAGACTGGATTTAAACAGTCTTCTGTAAATTCGAGTCAAATAATGAAAATTTGATTTTAATTATATTGGAACAAAGAAAACACGATTTTAAATATGCCATGTGTAAGTATTACAGTATTTTAAAACATAGGATATTTTTTTTATTTACTTTTCAGCATTTTAGACAGTCCGTATCAAAACACTGCTTCTCATACTGTTACAAGCAAACAGACGTATTACTTTTCTTAATTTACTTTCGGTTATCACATAGTCTGATGTGTTTACAACTATGTCAGACAGTTCTCTATCACATACTACCTCATTAAAACTCGGACTATATTCCCTAAATATATGTGATTAGGAACTCTTTATCTTATGCCCCGTTTTAGATATGCAAACTTATCTCTGTTTCTTGTTAAAATATTAACTACAAACTCTGTGGATCAGGCTGCTAAATCAAGAGGATATTTAAAGGAAGCTTAGTGGAGACAACTCCACGAACCTACACATATTTCTTCTTACCTTGCGGCCAATTTTTCACTAACCCTGTAAAGACGAAGCGTAACTGTTTTATATAAGGACTCAGTGCGTACCGCGCTGTAAACACTCTCCACTTCGGTTATAAAAACCACTCTCTTAATGTTTTATAAGGCAAAAGTTGCTGTTTGTTCTGAGATCCGTACAAAACACATAAACGCAATGTGGGCACCACGTAGAATTTTTTAATGTTAAACCTGGTGGTACGTAAAGTTACCGCTAGGCTTTAAAAGGTTAAACTGATATCATACATTTTATCTCAACTCTTCTTTCCTGATTACGATTAGAAGGTAAATTCTCCTCCCACAAGCGTTCCGGCATTTTCTGTATAATATATTGAATTCAGTAAGTTAAATATATTTACTTTCTATGATACAAAGTTTTTATTTTCCTTTTGCCACTTTAGGTGCCTGTGTGTCCCCGAGGATCTCCCATTTGATCGTTCGATCTGTCCGTATAACTGTAGGCTTACTTAGCTTTTCCCACAGAAATACATTTATAAAATTTAGTAGTGGAGAATTACGGAACCCTTTTAACTTTCTTTAAGACCGGGTGGCTTAAACGTCATCTTACGTGGCGACATACACGCATTTGTGGGACACGGGCCTTTGCAGCTCTCTTTTGCGCATTTTCACTTTCCGTTTTGGCCTAGACGAAATTTTGCTAAATAAAGTTAGACATTTTTGGTTTGAAGTGAGTGCGTCAAAAATGAAAGTCAGATGTTCCTCAGATTTTATGTTTTTCACATATCCCAGCAACAGCGCTAAAACCAAGCTTGATGTTTAGTGCACATGGTTTTTAGCGCTATTGTTATGTTTAGGAGGAAGGGGCAATTACTTTGTATCAAATTTGCGGAGGGGAGAAAACACTATTAACGTTTTATTTCCTAACTATTTTGCATATAGAGAATTCAGAAAATGGCAAGCATAGAACCTTGAAATATTATCTCTACACTAATAATCCTGATGTTTCTCAAGATTTGAGTATTTCGTATGTATTGTGTGACATTTGTTTTTAGTGCATCGAGTCTCAGAACTTATTTAAATAAGACATTCCATAGAAAGGTGTGAAAGTTGGATAGAAGGAATAGAGCTTTATTGAGAGTATATATTCATATATATTTCCCTGGCTTTATGTATACATATATATATATCTGTCTGTATGTACAGTATATATGCTATATTAAAAGCCTGAATATGTACATAGCGACTGCAAAGGGCCTCTCCTTTTCAGTGTGTCAGATAGTCCGTTCTGCCTCCAAATGTAACGATAATATTGTGCCAAGAAGTTAGTAAACTACTTTAAAATATGAGTGTATCTATTCTGTGAGTCCGCTGCTTTACATCGCGGGGGACTGCAGCAATGTCGTTACGACAAAGTGAACGTCGTAATGTATCGTATCGCGAGTCAATAACACGGAATGACGGGGAACTTGTGAGTACCGCACGAAAACTTTTAACTTTCAGGGGAAAGTTGTACGCGAGTGTGGGTGTGGGGAAAGGAGGATGGGCGGGCAGAATGTTTTAATTTTCCGGATTGACTTCAACTGAAAATAGAGCTGCACTTTAATGTCTGTAGTTTGTCTTCAAGTGAAGGGCACATACCTATAATTTATTCTAAGTTAAATTTATGTTTATTCATTTCAATAAGAGCTACGTAATATCTAGATAAGCTTGCTGACCTTGTAATTTTTCGTTCTGAATAATTCCCTGATGATGGCACTTCTGAGCCGAAACATGTAGGAGTTTTGTACTTGCTTCTGCATTTATTTTGCTGAGTGCATAATTCGTTTGATGTATTAATTATAATCTTATATGTAAAACACGAACTTTAAATTGAGCAGCAGAGTCGTTCTGTAAGTGGATGAGTGTTTGACTAAAGCGGTGAGTGGGATCTGCCCTCTTCTGGAATATTACGCAACATCGAATAGTAATACTTTACCGAGGTTTTGGGAAGACGTATCGGTCCCATCTTTCCATCTTGAAGACGGAACCGATGGGGCCGATACGTTTTCCCGAAACGTCGGTAAAGGATTACCACTCGATGCTGCGTAATAGCCCAGAAGAGGGCAGATCTCATCA
>BLKM01000173.1:496783-546271 GCA_013340265.1 Coptotermes formosanus | reverse complement strand
TCTCTGTGGTCCCGGCCTGCAGGGCGGGACCACAGAGAGTTCACGCCTCCAAAAACAACGCAGTACACAGTCAACAGCACATTCTCACTCAACTGTAAAGTGCAACCTTAGTGTAACGATAGCAAAAATGTTCTCCCTGAAGATGACCCAGCAGGGTCGAAAAATGTAGGAGTGTGTTACAATTGATGATAAAACTCTCTTTTTGCATTTGTTCGTGACTAGTGCTTTTGTATAATATAGTGCACGGACATGGAACACATTCAAATTGGACTGTAAATTGCATTTTTCTGTTTTCACTTTGTTTTTCCGTGCATTGTCGCGAGATCAGTCATTATATCACTGTAGTTAATCAACTAAATGCACGTTCGCCCTACATCCTAAACCGATGCACTACTTCGACATGTTTCGGCGCTACAACTCCATCTTCAGGTTGTGCTCCCTGAAGATGGTGCTATAGCGCCGAAACACTTCTGAGAAGTGCATAGATTTTGGATGTACGGTGAAGGTGCATTTAGTTTGTCAAATAGAGTGACATAATGACTGTAAATGACTGGTTTAGGGTAAGGGCTTGCGTGTGTAAAGCATCCTGTAGGAGTATGGTAATTTTTTGACTAGATAAATGACTTTCCTACCTCTAGAAGGACTAGGTTTTTTCCTCTCGTTTTCACTACCCTTCCGAAGCAAAACAATGTAGGCCATTACCATCCGAAACACATGTCGCATATAACAGTGATATTTTTCTGACTACCACAAAAACAGTAATTTTTTATCTGCAAAACTCTTAAGCCTATGTATTTAACCTTTCAAAGCCCAGTGGTAAGCACATTTACTACCTACTGCAAAGTTTACATATCTCACAGCACTAAGGTATTGATGCTTGCACCAGGAAGGAATTTGTTCGCTCTGAGACTCGAACTGTATTCTTATACATAATTTAAATAAATGCCACCCTTCAACGGGGAAATATAGGTCCAATATATTGCTTTATTTATTCATGCTTATTTAAAGAGATATTTTTCTACCTAATTTTTTGTTGAAGAATAGAATAATTACTGAATAATTAATTGGAAGTGTGTGAAAGCAACCCTTAACGTAACTTAAATTAAAATCGTGGAATTAGCAAGGGACAGCACAGAAATATCGCAACATATCCGCAGTTTGGACAGTAGGCCCTCGAAATGAGAAAAAGCAAGGAGCAATCCTCGAGCCACAGTTGTGTAAAGTTGTGTTTTCATACAGATTTGCATGTATTGGTCTCTAGTTTCGTAATGGGCATTAATGGAAACGTGGAAGATGTTTAGGCACCTTTGACTTTGACCTTCCTTTTTTGTGAAAAAGAAAAATTTGACATCAAAGTTTATAACAAGTTTATATTCTTTGAGATCAAATTCGAAGTAAGAATTATAAATTTAAGCGTCTCGGTAAGCAATGCAATTAGTGTAATAATATAAATCAGTTCCCCTCAACATATAAATAAGATGTACGTGTGATTTAATTCCACCTTGCCGCTATTTTTTCCCCCATTTACGTTCCTTAGTTTATGTAAGTTTCAACAAATTTCAGTCTTGGTATCTTATTTTCTTTAAAGATAACTAAACATTACAGGATTCGTATTTTTAGATGGAATTTTTTTGCGAAATGTGATGTTAACCTTAGACCCAGTGCAAAATCAAGAAATAAAGATGTTACTTTGGGTCTTTATGATGTTTCTTTTGTTAAACGTAATCAAGTGGGTGTATAATGGAAAGATGGTGGACACTAGTCTGTCAACGTGTTTGATTTCACAAAATTACTGGAAGAATTTTTGTGGAATATATTATTTGGGGTCCCATATAGAAATTTGCAAACGAATTTAATTTTAACCCACATGGGCTCAGTGTACGTAAGTCTATTATTTCACAGGGACCTACACTTCATTTTTATTTTTGTCCCCATACTTAATTCACTGCATATAGACCTGCCTTTTCTAAGACAAATAGCCAAAAGCCGTATCATCATATGTAGCCTACTCTAAAAATCCACATTTTTGAAGTCAGTTATATTCCAAGGTGATCTGTAATTAACGAATTGCAAAGAAATTACTTGTGATTATGCAGTTTTAAATTATAGCACTTTATGTGGGGAAATTAACATTTCAAAAGAAGCACCTCTGCAATAATAAGAGTTTCAGTGCCGTGTTCACAAAATCTGACAAGTGGAAAATATTCTGAGCTATTTGCATATAGTCCACGCCCTCATATCCTATTCCTCCAAAATTCATGTTAATAGCATCGTTCCGTCTACGCATAGTTTCCCAAGTAATGTCTTCCATACGAATATTCTGATTAAAATTTTGACACGCCATATGCACTACGTGTGACATTCATACCATTAACCTTGCTTTGATTATCCTGTTTGGTAAATAGCAAAAATTACAAACGTCCAGCTAAGATAACAGGCTAGTCCATGTCAGATTTGTAACAGACGAAGTGACACTGTGACAAGTGTTTCGCCGAGTACCATCATTGTCTGCTGCCAGTACCAATACACCAATTTTCTAAAGCCGTACTCCATGCATGTATGATGGCAGGTACATAACCTTAGCAATTGATAGCGACAATATCCCTAATTTTTCTCTGCATTATACAAAACAAATCACAAAAATCTTCAGTCTGGACAATGGGTGTTATTAGGAAGTTTCGAGTCACGCACCTTCCGAATACATGGCTGAAGTGTCGGCTAATTTTCAAATTATTTACGAAAGAATGGGTTGAATTTTGGACAGCGTGGCTTTGGGTCATGTGAAACAGCTCTGCGCGCGACAAGAAAGCGTTGAAGAATCACCAGAGTAGGGCCTACTATTCCTATCAGAATCGTTAAAGAAAGAGCGAACTTTTGAAAGCCTTTTCTTGTACTGTTTAAAGCCATGTCCCCCTGCTTGTCGTTGTTACCGGCAGCAAAGCGTCACTCCGCTACAGAACACCGCTCATGCTTGATTGTCCTGTTGGCATGCAACAGTGTCACAACCTACACAGTCTTGTAATTAGAGCGCCAGTCGCTGTGTGAGGCACAAATTTATAACAGTCAATTGCGGTGACTTTAAGTGTAAACTATAATTCGTAGACAACAGTGTAACATGCGACATATCACTGTTGTGTATTTGTGCTTTCTCTATAGTCACTGGTTACATAAGCACGATGTTTAGAAACAAAACTGCTTTCCTCTTCAGGTGAACTGCAATATTAAGAATAAGTAACCATCTAAAGGAACCAAAAACCTACAAATTCATGTATTTGTGGGTTTTTGGTTCTTTTAGGTGGTCACATATTCTCAAGTTTGTAGTGCATCAAAATAAAAAAGAACTCTGTTTTCGAAAAGTCGTGTTTGTGTAATCAGTGACGATGGAAAAAACCACAAATACACAACAGTGATATGTCGCGCTCCGTTTTGCTTTACTTTAACTAGCTTTAATGTATCAAGTTAGGTTTCCATGTTTTTCTTGGGGGGGGGGGGGGGGAAGCTGAATATGAGAAGCAGGGTCTTACTAGAGAAAATGCCACTTACTCAGCTAGTCATTTATAGAAGAGCATATTTCTTCGCCATATTCACACAAACTGACTGCAGTACTAAGCCATATGACTGTATCTGACAATCGCGCACTCCATTGTTTTAATGCTGTTTCCGGAATTACCCACTCATTTTTTCCTATATATTCAAGGTGCGATGTGCCCTTCAGATTTTCTGAGTAAAATGTCGTATTCATACACGAGAACTGAATACATGCTACAGGTCTTCCCAGTACCTACATCCTTGATCTGGTAACTTCAGTAACAGCTTTTTACGTGAACATAAAGTCCAAATTTTTTTAGTTTCTCATTTTACAGTTTTTTTTTATTTTTTCCCCCATTCTGTACTTTCAGGTGTTACAGCCATGACATTCGCCCACTTGTATCTCAATTTCAAAACTGTTCTTTGTTTCTTAGTATTATTCTAACAATGCACAAACTAAACCTGAGACGGTATTCCAGATGTCCAAAACACGTTTTGTTGTGAGTGAGTGACGGTTTAGTCTATAAAGGCCGAATGACCAATTTTCGATTTCCGACAGAAAACAGTTTTATATTTTTTCAGCCACATCCAGGCAATTTTTGAGACCCAAAAATATGAAAGTTACTGTGCTTGCAGTGGTAAAGTGATTAAAACCTGAACGTGGCAATTTTCCAACATCTGTCTTCACATGCTAGGGCCAGGAAAAGTTACCTACGCCAAATTTCCAGGTTTTCATGCTTTTTGTTGAAAATCCTATTTGTATTCTTTAACAGACGTTGTCAATGAAGATGAACTGCGGGTGGGCAAGAATGTGGGAGAAGAGAAATGTACACGTGGGAGAAGGACCACTTGAAAAAACTAGACATAAGTGGAAGATAAGGTTAAAATGAATCTTAAATAAACAGCAAGGGAGAGAGTTAACTATGATCTTCTGACTCAGGATAAGCGTAGATGGTAGGTTATTGTGAAAATGGAATGAATATTCGCGTTCCGTAAAATGTGGTGAATTTATTATTTAGCTGAGGAACTCTTAGCTTATCGATAAGGAATCTGCTCCATGGAGTTATTTCATCAGTCACTTCTTTGTCAAAACTCCACACATCCATCGTTATTCATTTGTCGCAATTTGGTCGAACTGTCCTGTCCGGCCATAGTAAAAACCAAGTCCATTCTACTCTAGCGTCTATATTTGTTTATTTGTATTTTGGTACGTTATGAACTTTTTTCATCATTCCGTGTTAAAATTAAAGCTCTACGTTTCAGAGACAAGATTAGATCCCATACGAAATCTAAAAGTCAGGAAAACAACTTCTTGGCCCCATAAAAATTTATCCTGAAGCGGCAGAAATTGAATGCAGGAAAAATTATTGAGTCGAATTAAGCAGGTGTTAATCTTGTATTTTGCCTGGGTGTAGTTAGAGAACCTACCCCAAAAAGCAATATTTTTGTCTTTAAAAAGACTCGGGACAAATTCAGTTCATTACTAGGTTGCAAATGCGATACACCATACACACAGTACTTAATCCAGCAATGTGCACAATCAATAGCAAACAGCCATTTTTCATACATGATATCCCTGTTACATGTTTCATCCTCTAAAAGGCCATTATCAAGGAGGTTTTACACAAAGGAATGCAGCTGCGTAAAATTATTTCGGAGAGGTGCGTGTATTCCTTGGTATACAGCCTCTCTGATGACGGCTTTTGCAGGCCGAAACATATAGGAGGGACATCGTAGGTGGGAAGGGATGCTTTCCTGTTGATTTTGCAGATTGCTGGGTTGAGTAGACTACTGTATATTCGGTCTAATGCATGGAGTATGGACTACATTAATCGTGATATAACATAGAATCCTGAAAGTGTATCTTTACAATTATAATTATTTTAATAAAATAACATTAATTATTAATGAAACATCCCACCCACGTGCTCAACAAGTTCAGTCACTGGGGTACTGTACCCTGTCTCAGAAACACTGCCCGCCTCCAAAGAATAAGTTCACAATAAAGTCCCGTTGAAACTTGTAACCTTGTTGCTCTGAAATTAATTTGTCAGTAGAACAAATGGACTTTGATCTATTAAGTTGAAATTCCAACTCGATCTACACGTCACGGAATGGCAACTCTGATATTTGTCACGTTCGTCACTGAATACCCTGTCTGAAAATTTCGATCACTAGTTGAATGTCACAGGGATAAATTATGGCAAATAAAACACACATGAATGGATTCATAATTTGTATTGTTTAAAAATACTATGATAATGAATTATAAGAAGACAATACTGGCAGGACCCGTACTGTGCGTGGTGGGTAGGGAAGTATTAGAGATTATTAATAAGGAAAACTGTCTATAGTCTTCCATCTGAGGGGCAAAGGTGAAAATAAAGCAAAAACTACGAAAATTGATCTTGGGTAACTAGGACATAATTGTGTGAACTCGATTAAACTAACTCAAAATAAAATTAAGGGTGGGAATACCTTCAACAGTCCTTCGGGTTCCATAAGCAGTTCAGAACTCTTGAAGAGCTGGGCGACTATGCCATTCTGAAGAAGGACTTCTGAGAAAAATTATCGAGAAGAGTTGTATAAAAAATTTTCGACTGTATTTACAGACTGAGAATTTTAACTAAATGTTTGATATTAATATGATGGTTTGTGGAGTTGTTAAAAAGGGAAAAGAAGAAGGACTCTGCTGCATTTTGAAAGTGAAGAGGCTTCCTCGAACACTGGGCGCGCGGTTTATCAGCTTAATTTGCTAGAATATAAGTCTGCCTTATCTGTCTTTTCTGCTGTCCAGTAGAGTTCAGACTTTCCGTAGGACTGCGTATCGTCATAGAATCCTGCCGCGTGTCTAAGTGTTTCATTCTATTAAAAGTTAATTTCCAATCAGAAAAATTCAGAGTGCCCAGTTTACCAAAATTGAAAAAAGAGAAAAAAAAATATTGAATTCTGTAAAATTAAGTCACAAAATATTATTGCGATTAGTATTACCCTACGTTCAAACACTAAAGAACAAAAGTGTCATAAAATTTGAGGACAACTGTATATTTTATTTTTCTTTCTATGCCACAGCCTACGTAATCAGCTAAGTGATTTGGTCCAGTCAAACAAATTAATCTCTTTCTGGCACAGTTACCAGCAGTTGAAAAGTTTGTACTTTGAGCCTAGCAGTAACTTTACATAACACCAGGTATAACATTAAAAAATTCTACGTGGTGTCCACATTGCGTTTATGTGTTTTGTACGGATCTCAGAACAAACAGCTACTTTTGCCTTATAAAACATTAAGCGACTGGTTTTTATAACCGAAGTGGAGAGTGTTTACAGCGCGGTACGCACTGAGTCCTTATATAAAACAGATACGCTTCGTCTTTAAAGGGTTAATATACAACATTTGTCACTTTGGCAATGGAATCATTGGTAAGTACAGCGTAACAACTGCAGCTCTGTATGTGACAAATCTACTCTGTCTGGAAGGCGTCAGTATCCATAAACCCTTCGCAGTATTCTGCATTAAAGAGAAAGCAAAATTTCGACACTTGCCTCATGTATGTGCAACAAAGTTGCGGTCACTGTAATATTGTAGAGTAGCTGAATTCTGTAAAACTTGTTAGCCTTCTTAGGTCAACGTCAAACAAGCTAAGCAAACAATAGTTTTCTGGTATCCCGAAAGGAATATATCACTTGTCTTGCTTAGACAAAGACACAAAGCTAGTGCTGTAGAAACGAGAAGTGCATAATCCACCATTCAGGCCCCTACTGAGAAACTAACAATAGTAGATTTGGTCAAGAAATTTTCCACTTTTACTGAACCTAAACCACACCAAGCCGATCCCAGTGGCTGCGCCGTCTAAGGCTTGGGTTTTCAGCTGTTCACTTGCTTGAATTGTGGGTTCGAATTCCGCCGGGGACACGGATGTCTGTCTGTTGCGATTGTTGTTTGTTGTATGGTAGAGGTCTGTGCGTCGGACTGATCACCCGTCCAGAGGAGTTCTACCAAGCGTGGTGTGTCTGAGTGTGATCGTGAAGCCTCGATAATGAGGAGTTAATGGCTGTTGTGCGAATGGGGGGAGAAAAAACTTTGCTAACGTTTTAAAAAATGCCCTGCACGGGGTCCGTATTCTGATGGACGTGCCTCTAGTACGGTCTAAATCCGTAGATAGGAGAACAATACTAAAATAGGGGATTGAAGGAATAGATTGAATTTTTTCAGCATGTGGTAAAGAGGAAGGACTGAATGAATGTTGTGAATCACAAATCTGTGTAATCCCTTAAAATGTAAGTTTCCAGACGCGTTGAGTAGGTGCAAAGTGCCGAGAGCATATCTTTTAATACACAGGTTGATTAGGTAACAAGTGCCGAGGAAACAAGTGCTCAACAGGTTGAGTAGGTGCCAAATGCCCAGCGCTTATCTTTTAATATACATGTTGAGTAGGTGCCAAATGCCTAGCACCTATCTTTTAATATACACGTTGAGTACGTGCCAAGTGCCCAGCGCCTATCTTTTAATATACAGGCAAACTACTTCGGATGCTACTATGCTTCTACGCAGATTATGCATATCTAAAGTAGCTGCAAATTGGAATTTTTCAATGATTTAATCCTTCCGGCCGCTGTATGGCCCTGCAGTCGACTTAGCCTCTGAGAGAAATGTGTACCACAAATATCCCCTGGGAGGTAGAAGCGGCCGGTGAGTAGGTCTGAAAACCTTAACGCCTTAGTGTGCCAATTGTCTTGAAATAGGGAAGCCTTATCCTCCTGGAACTTTCAGGGCTTGTCCAGGACTCTACAAGAATTGCTTTACTATCACAAATATGGCAAAGACGGTAATTCGATTGCTGTCATAAACAGCCTCAAAGGGAAATAAAGTTGAGTGCAAAATTCTCCTCCTTTTCGCCTAATCACATATTTGTACTCCATGGTACTTTGTGTGTTCAAGGAGGATGAGAGGCGACGGGTTGTAGTAATATGTAAGAGAAGAGAAATGCGTACAGAATTTTGGTGGGGAATCTTGAGGAAAAGAAAGCACTTCGAAAACTAAGATTTAGATTAGAACATAATATTAAAAGGGGCCGTGCAGAAATATAAGGCGAAGGCGTGAACTGGATTTTTATGACACAGGATGGGGACAATATGGAAGCTGTTGTGAACGTGGTAATGAAATAAAATTTGAAAGAGTGAGAAAAATTTCTTAAAGAGGTACGAAAATATGCGCTCCTCCAGACGAGTAAAACATGGATACAAATTCGTTAAACAAGGGGAGAATCATTCCAGTATAAAGAACATACGTTCCAAATTGGAACTTTATTGCAGTACGAGTGCCAAGCAATGTGCTGTTCTCCTCAAACTACGCCTACAGCTGCATAACACAAGAAGCAGGACAAGTGAAATTTGCGTGTCGCCTGCCTCTGAGACTGGTCAGACAGGGACAACCTGTAATTAGCAGGGATTCCGACTTAGTTACAAAACATTCACATTAGGTACGTACTAGAAGACAAGGCTCTGAACTCGTGCAGTGAAGGAAGGCACCACGCCTTTCAGCCAGAAAAGAAGAAAGTAGAATTTTAAAAGGTGCAGGCTCGTAGCAGTACGGAAGTCTGGTTTTAAACTACCCATTGTTCTGTGGCTTCACACAGGTATAACTTGTTTAACGCCGTCTTAGCATAATTGCCCCCCTCCACATTTTTGCAAATTGCGAATAACTGGAAAGGCAGGGCAAGTCCTGTGCTGGGTCAGTTATAAACAGCGAAAACGCAAAGGTAGGTGGATATTGTGTTTAACCCTTTAAAGACGAAGCGTATCTGTTTTATATAAGGACTCATTGCGTACCGCGCTGTAAACACTCTCCACTTCGGTTATAAAAACCAATCTCTTAATGTTTTATAAGGCAGAAGTTGCTGTTTGTTCTGAGATCCGTACAAAACACATAAACGCAATGTGGGCACCACGTAGAATTTTTTAATGTTAAACCTGGTGCTACGTAAAGTTACCGCTAGGCTTTAAAAGGTTAAGCAAGCCACGTATGAACGAGTGCAAATACAACTCCAAGTATTCTGTCTTTTTTTCCACGGCCCAACAGCCCCCAGTGGGCCAGGGCCTCCTCATTATCCAGGCTTCACGATCACACTCAGACACACACCACACTCGGTAGGACTCCCTTGGACGAGGGATCAGCTCGACGCAGGGACCTCTACCTGACAACACACAACACTCACAAGAACCAGACATCCGTGCCCCAGCAGGATTCGAACCCGCAATCCCTGCAAGCGAGCGGCCGCAGACCCATCCCTTAGACCTCACGGCCACTGGAATCGGCCCATGTATTCTCAGCCTTGGCGTTACATAGAGGTGGGAGTTGGACTCTACGCTCCGGTCACTTGAAGTTTGATGCACGCTGGAAGATACGCTCAGGCTTAGATCGCGGTAAACACGCCGTCAGATTTACGAACAGGATATTTGCACTAAACGTTCCTGTTTCACTTGAGCGTTTTTCTTTTTCTTTGCGTACGTTTGCATTTCAACGTTTCATTATTTCATGTACAGGAAAATTTTACACAATGAAGATTTCAACATGAGACATCTTGTACCCAGGAGTGAGGCCCCAAACGGACTACCCGAGATCAGATCAGTTGTTGCAGGCAGTCCAAAGTTTGTCCTTCCGCCTTCAGTCACAGAATAAGTAGGGACAATCAGTCACGTGACTTACTGTGTTACGTAATATCATACAGGCAGGCCACAAAGAACCAGAGTCCTATTTGTAGAGAAATGTGAACTGTCATAATGTAGAAACGCCTTCAGCAGACAGATAGTTTTACTGCTATTTATGGGTAACTTTTGCCGTGGCGCTCTATCTTATCGCGTGCAAATAGGGAAACATTTAAATTCTTTATGGAGACCGCAGACATAATGTCGCTTAAGAATTCAGAAACCGTCGTCCTCAGTTAAGTTACGTAGCGAACTGCACTAATTTTTTCGTGTTTTTACGTGTTTATTCGCAGGCAGTACAACGATAAATAGCGTGATGATTTGGATAGTTAGCAGGCTGTGCGATTTAGACCGTGACGTTTGCTAACGTTGTGACGAAGAAAACCCCAGAGTCAGGCGCGCAGTCAAAGTGGGTTTGCCAGGCTGCTGCACCCCATCGCCACAAAACGAAATCGAAATTAGAAAATAACAGACTATATCGACTCCAGGTGGCCGCGCGGTCTAAGGCGTAGGTCTGCGGCAGAGCGCTTGCTGGGATCGTGGGTTCGAATCCCGCTCGGGGCATGGATGTTTGTCTTGTACAGTGTTTGTGTTGTCAGGTAGAGGTCTCTGAGACGGGCCGATCCGTCGTCCAGAGGAGCCCTACCGAGTGTGGTGTGTGTGTGTGAGTGTAATAGTGAAGTCTGGATAATGAGGAGGCCCAGCCCCACTAGGGGCTGTCGCGCCATTGGGGGGGGGGGGACTTGTGTCTTTCGTCATTTCAGGTTTCCACCGCGACGCTGATGAGATTTGCGCTCTTCTGGGATATTACGCAACGTCTAGTGGCAATCCTTTACCGACGTTTCGGGACTACATATCGGTCCCATCGTCAGGGGTCAAGAAGTCCAAGAGTGGTAACCCTTTACCGACGTTTCGAGACAACGTACCGGTCACAACTTCAAGGGTCAAGAAGTCCAAGAAGAAACTTCTTGGACCCTTGAAGGTGGGACCGATACGTTGTCCCGAAACGTCTGTAAAGGATTACCACTCGACGTTGCGTAATATCCCAGAAGATCCCAAATCTTGTGTTTCGTCCTCATATGTTCTGATTATTTTACTTGTGTTAATGTATGTTTTACCTTTGTAACACCACAAAAAGTCTTTATTTGTTTTTATGATCCGGAAGCCTAAGTTAAATATGTCCGAGTGACATGGATTGAAAATTTTTTAGAGTATTTTGGATTAAATGACGTCGCAGTAAGACTGCAGCATCTTAACAAGGAACGGCTAACCGCAACCCACATGTTAATAAATACGACACGTGGTAACTGCACGCACTGCATTTGCATTATAATACCTACGACATGAAATGCAATCCATCGCACTTCTTCCCTTTCTTAGGTCCTCACTGTTTTTTGTTTCGCTGCTAAGTGGCGACAGGTCTATAAACTGTAATAAAAGTATTGCGTTCCAACTTTGTTGCGATGCAGGCAACAACATTTTTTATGCATAAAGCGATGTGTGTGACATTTGCGAGTTTTGTGGTAAGGCAGCGCCACTGAGATAATGATTGCAAATTTCGTGCCAATAATGTCATAGATTTCACCTTTTGCACTATGAATTCCAGGAGGAAAAACAATTCAGTATTTGTTTTCTAGAGCGCAGTGACTTTTCATGTTCTATTTGCTAAACTGCCCCGATAGGCCTGGAAGTACTATCTACGACTCGTACACCTTTCATGTGGTTTACTGCAACAGCATGCAGAAGTTTAATCCAAGGAACACGCATTTACATTATCCTTTTAAAGCCTAGCGGTAACTTTACGTACCACCAGGTTTAACATTAAAAAATTCTACGTGGTGCCCACATTGCTTTTATGTGTTTTGTACGGATCTCAGAACAAACAGCAACTTTTGCCTTATAAAACATTAAGAGACTGGTTTTTATAACCGAAGTGGAGAGTGTTTACAGCGCGGTACGCACTGAGTCCTTACATAAAACAGATACGCTTCGTCTTTAAAGGGTTAAGTAAGTAAATTTTACTAAAGTCGTGTGGCATGTGAAATAAACAATTTTATTGTTTCAGAACCGTAGGCTATATTTTTAGGAAAACCCCGAAAGGAGGAGGAGAATTTTCTACTTGCTGATACGTTGATAAAATACCAAATTGTTTGAGATTATAAGAACAAAGAAATGAGGCACAATACAGTCAAGGGATACATAACTGTAATCGGAAAGGCGCATGCTGAAGCAGAGTGTCCATCCATCAACCTGTGCCCTCAGTAAAGAGACAATGGTGATTGCGTGTATTCGCTTTCAGGTAGAAACATGTCTGCTACTGCAGAACAATTCCCTCGAGGGCTTCGTGTGGGTCAAAGACATAGTGAGGAACACCATAAAGCGGCGCTGTAAATGCTAAGCTGCAGACTTCATGTCAATATGCAGAAATAATACTTTAAAGCGTTATTTCGGCTGTTGCATTTTGGTCACGCGGAGCAATTGGGAAGCCCCACCACTCAAACCCGATTTCAGGGCTTCTGTGTGTAAGAGTCTGAAGGTGAGGTCTTTAGTGTGGAAACACCAGAGAGCAGGGGGCCGCGGTGGCGCAGTTGGTTGAGGCACTGCGCTACAAACCGGCAGGTCGCGGGTTCGATTCCCGATGGTGTCAGTGCATTTTTTTTTCATTGGCATAATCCTGTCGGTCGCGCTATGGCCCTGGGGTCGATTCAGCCTCTAACAGAAATGAGTACCAGGAATATTTCCTGCTTTACTTTTTTACAAACACCAGAGAGGATGAAGCGTCATAGTTAATAGGCGTACGCAATATAGAGAAGTAACAAACAAATTAAAAAAGAAACTTATTTCCATTTAAGCAAACAATTTTTATCACTGTAAGAAAATGTGAGAAATATGTTTCCGTATGTATCAAAATAAAGGTAAAGGTAAAGCAATCCCGTTATAGGCCTGGACAGGCCCTTAGGGTTCCAGGAGGTTGAGGCTCCCAGATTTCTAGACAATCGGCACTTTAAGGTGGTAAGTTTGTCAGCCTTACACACCGGCCGCCTTTACCCCTCAGGAAATATTCCTGGTACTCATTTCTGTTAGAGGCTGAGTCGACCCCAGGGCCATAGTGCGACCGAAAGGATTATGTCAATCGGGAATCGATGACACCATCGGGAATCGAACCCGCGCCCTTCCGGTTTGTAGCGCAGTGCCTCAACCAACTGCGCCACCGCGGCCCCATATATAAAAAAATGACTCAAAATTACACCAGAGTATCCATACTTTGTAACTACGTATGTGCTAGTAAGAACGTATTGTGTGTTATCATCCGCAGCACTTTCATACACACGTTAGTGTCATAGAAACCAGAGAACGTCTACAGCAGGTCTCTATATTTCAGTAAGTTAAGGAACATAGTCTTGTTCATAACGTGATTATTCCCACAGCGTGTTATAGAATATTGACGACATAATTATATTTAATATTTATGGCCTCAATATGTCTTACTGGAAAACAAATTTTTGTAATAATTTAAGTTGGCCTCACAAATATGAATGAATTTATTTTGCCTCGCCATTTTCCGAAAACACAATTACGGGGCTTTGCTTTTGATATTTAAAATTTAGACTCAAAATGAATTAAGTATAATTTAGAGGAAATAATCATCAATAATAAATTATACATTAATCACAAAAGGTTTAATTTTTTTTAATTAAGGACACTGAGTTAACTGCAAATGACACGTGAGTAAGAAAAAACAGGTTAAATATTATTTGTAAGTTAGATGGTATTAAGGATGAATTGGGGTCTGTTTAAGGATCCATTCCCGCGTTTAACAAGAGGGTGTCAGAAAAATGTGAAATATCTCGTAAAAGCTAACTGGTCTCTCGGCTAATATTTAAGCCAGTAGGTTCCCTTGCACGACGAAGTATAAATCACAGTTATCTCACGTTTCAAATGTATGTGTCTTTCCAAAACAAGTTAGCAGTAAATCATGAGCACTTCTCTCATACATAAAATTTTGACATACTTTGCAAGACTGACATGGTAGTTACAGAAATGACGAATGACACTTTAAAATTAACTATGTTTGCCATTCATTTAAATATTCCAACTGTGTTATGAATATGCGGTTTCACAAATTCGAAGAGACTAACTATGGTGTGTGTAGATATACCCAAATATCGAGTAGTGTAGCTATAATATTTACATGTACCTGCTAATGAAATTTTTCTCTCTGTTGGTGCTTAGAGATAACTATCACGATGGAGGGAAGTTCTTCTTGAGAAGCTAATACTCTCCAAACTAGTCAACACATTTCTTGCATTTTATGGAACCCGACGTTTCGTCACCGTGTCCATAACGTTCCAACTCTCCTCCTTATCCTGTGATAGATAAATCCATTTCACAAACGTCAATCTTGTATCTTCACGGTCCATGTTAATTTTATTATGCCGTCTAAGCCTATGTCTTCCAAGAGGCTCTTTCTTTAAGATTTGACAACAGAAATCCCTTATAAATTTCTTTTCTTAACAACGTGTGTCAAAAGACCCACTAATGTTTACAAGGCTTAGGCTGTATATGTTCCGCAAAAAGGCCAATTTAAGAGACATTCAGATATGATTACTGAGGAGGAAATTCATTAAAATATAATTTGCTACGGCATTTTTTGTCAATAAATTCTTGAATTTTAAGGTATTTGGTTATTATATTCGGTAGCGTGTAAAAAAGTGGCTTTGAGTTATCAAGACAGTAATTTCTTCAAAGTAGATCAGAATATCAATGGTTATTTCCTTATTATAAGAAATTATACCAAAAATATTGTATTAAAGCACTTTATCGCTTTCTTCCTAAACCTGGACGTTCGGGTTTTCATCTGCTGTACTAACTTTGACGAGGTATTATCAGGCAAAGGCAACCGCGCTCTTGTGATTCGATTTGCATTAGCAGAATCTTCGGACTGCGACACAATAAGCTTCCGTCTGCAGTGTAACTTGCAGTAGGGAGCATTTTGTTATTCATCATAAAGTGTTTGATTTTGGCAAAATAAAATAATTCTTCAATTTGTATACACGTATTTGACAAAAAATAAAATGTTTGAAGAAAAGTCTAAAGAAAGGCTCATTTCATATAGACCCTTGTAAATTTATAAAACAAACTCAAATAGGCCTCAGTTTATTTTGTCATTTTTATAAAAACACATACAATATAGAAAATGCAAGTTTATAATAAAATGACCATGTTAAATGACGTTACGCATTATACCAAGTATTTCGCTGCAAGATGCAGTGGGTAAGGTTACAGCGAAAATATGTGTATTTGTTGAAATAAACAATGTTCCATACTTTTAATGAGTTCCATGTCCGTGCACTGTAATATACAAAAACATTAATCACCAATAAATGCACAAAGAGTTTTTTTTCATCAATTGTAACACACTCCTACATGTTTCGACCCTGCTCGGTCATCTTCAGGGAGAACTTTCTGTTGTCGTTACACTAAGGTTGCACTTTACAGTTGAGCGATAATGTGTTTTTGACTGTGTACACAACAGCACGTTCTCGCTCAACTGTAAAGTGCAACCTTAGTGTAACGACAACAGAAAGTTCTCCCTGAAGATGACCCAGCAGGGTCGAAATATGTATGAGTGTGTTACAATGGATGAAAAAACTCTTTGTGCATTTGTTGGTGATTAAGGTTTTTTGAATGGTCCATACTGTTTATTTTCATCTCCGTGTTACATACTATGCATGCCAACACTTAGGCTTCAGGTTTGAATTTACTTGGTGCTTGAGCAAATAAGGTAAAAAGCACAGATCTGTACGTAAACGTGGTAGTTCTGCAGATGTTTGCGATCTTAAAGACGTGCATCTTGTAAAATCCAATAGGATTAATGCAGCAGAAACAGCTTTTTGTTTAACCCTTTTAAGGCAAGCGTTTGTCTAAACTTTATGGCTAGAGATATTCATTTCCCGCTGCACAAATAAAAGAAACCACACCTCTGGTGAAGACAAACTAGCTGAGACTGTACAGATAAATTGTAGGCATTTATTGTGAGAATCATGTAAATCACATAAATACACTGTATGGAAACATGAAGAATTCTTTAATGTTATGGCATGTGGTATATATTTTTAATTCCAGGCTTTAAAAACCTTGGCCAATACGAAAAGTTTGATAAGGACTCCCGTAGCAAACTTTGTTTAAATGTGTCCATTCTACACGGAATTGCTTTAGAAGTACACAGAAGAACACGTGTTGTAAAAATTTTTGTAATTTCATATTTTTTTAACTTTCGTAAATACGGCATGAAAATTTCTTTGGATCTAAGAAGTGATATACAGGTGCTTAGAGAAGAGGCACCAAATCAGAGCAAAGTGTCCACACACACACACACAATGCACAAATAAGTCGTACCTTCTTATTTGCTTGCATTTGCTCTTGAGTTTGAATATGCGTGACTGTGATTGAACTACCATTTTGTCCACGCGAACGTTAGCCCAGTGGCCCAGTAGCCTTCCAGAACAAGTCGCGTGACAGGTACAAACAATTTTAAACTCAGAAAGTGAGCATACCAAGAAATCCGCGCGGATGTAAGGTAATATATATTCCTGTTAAAAGAACTTACATTGAAACAAAAAATCAGTACCTGCCTGCAGCGTTTACAGTTACGAAATATAAAAGAATTTTTCTTTTTTTGCTTTTCTTGACGGTTGATATAACTGCCTTGGGAAAAACCACTAACCATACTCTAACTGTAAATTAAAAAAAATCTTGAATCCGTCACGAATTGATATTTCTGGAAATTTGTGTCTTTGGAAAGGGCCGTCTTAAAACTGACACAACGACGGAAGGTAAAAAGTGAATGACCAGCATAAAGGTAAAGGCAAAGTCGACACTGTCTGTGCCATGAAGATATATACGGAGAGTAGACTTGTATAGCTCCACCTATTCTTACCCTTGGCACAAATAAACGTGAGCCGTCGGCTACAAATTCTGACTTTTACTCGCGAGGATAAAACCCCCAGCACCCTCTGACAGAAGCATGGGCTTTTGCCCGAGCCGTTCTTCATGTTGCGAAGAGACGAAAGTAATCTTCCCCCTGGCGATTGTCTAACCATGGGATCGACCGGCGGTAGCATAGCCACTACACCCACTGAAATACCCCAGCTCCGGGATAAACAGAAAATTGTTGTAAAATGTAATATTGACTTACTAATCATGACACTTTAAATATTCGCGAAGTCAACAGTAGTAATGGTCAGTATCTTTGTCCCTGTTTGTAGACGTCTTATTTGAAGATTCCTCAATAAAATAGTTTGTTTAGTGTGCCAAACCGAAAAAAAAAATTGGTTTCAGAAGTAATTTTAAGTACGTTTGGGGTTTTCAGTGCCTGCTACACACCCATGGATTTTGTTCTTCTTGATTTCGTAGTCCTTCCCTCTTCTGCCTACTCACAGCAGGTGTCGAGGTTGTTTATTTTCTCTTGATCACACTCAGACACACACACCACAGTCGGTAGGATTCTCCTGGACGAGGGATCTGCCAGTCGCAGAGACCTCTAACTAACAACACAAACACGCACAACAGACAAACATCCATGCCGCCCGGTGGGATTCGAACCCACGATCCCAGCAAGCGCTCGGCCTCAGACCTACGCCTTAGACGGCGTGGCCACTGGAATCTGCCTTCTCGATTTAACCACCTAAAAACATTAATTGAAGACTACAAATTATGTACAAACGTCATCATGAGGCAGATGTTTTCAGCCTCCTGCCATTTCCTCTTTCTTAGACCCACAAATTCTTCTCAGCACTTTCTTCTGCAACACATTCAGAAGAATTATTCTTCTTGTATGTACATATAATAACTCCTTTATCAGATATTTTTCCTTCTTGTTGGATACCTAAGATTTAAAAACATTCCTTTAACTTTACTTCACATTTTGGCTAGCCCTGTGCGAAGTGAACTTGCACGCAATGAAACAAATTTCCCAGTATTCCCACATTTAGATGATAAACACTCTACAGCTCTCGAGGCTAATGCTTAGAACCGTTTAAATATCTCTTCCATGGTACTTTTGAAACAATTAGCAACTACTGAAGGATTACAACTAAACTGCTAGTTACAGACCACGTGACCTCTAAATATGCCCCTTAATTATTGCAGTTTCCTGCAGTAATTCTGACCAGTCTGTGAACAGTGTTGTTGACACCGAGTGACATAGGTATTCGACCTTGAAACTACAGTCGTGGAGTCTAAAAAGTATAAGAATATTGTAAAATAATTTAGTCTTATAGAGTCTTACGTAAGTATAATTAGGCGAATATTGCTTTCGGGCGAAGTACAGTCCAGGCAAACAGAGTATACGGTTCCTAATGAGTGAACTGCAGAGTCTGAGAATACACATGCTGTTCTTAAGAATATCGGTAAGATTCAAAATATTAATGAGTTAAGTGGATTACTGCACGGTAAGAATATTTGCCTTTTCTGTTTCTTAGAAATTTTTCGAAATTTTATGTGACACCATATGTGGAGGAAATTAAGATTTTAATTCACCTCCACAAAAATGGCGAACCACAGTATTTTGGTTTTTGTGTTTTTAAATTTCTAAACCAACTCTTTACGGAATATTGAAATGGACGAAAGAAAAAAATTCCATGGTCACCATCATCACCGGACTTCAGCGGTTTGAAATGCTTCCTACAGTGTCACGTGAAGGGCAAAACATGTCAACACTTGTGTGGCACCCTGACGCGTTAGAACCCAAATTATACCATAAGAGAATGCCACATGACTTTTGGTGAATTCATGAACAAAACCGAATATCGACTAGATATACTAAATGATAACCCAGGGACACGTCGAAATAAAATAATCAGGAAGCTTACACCTGAAAGCAAGATATGCAATAAGCAGCATTATCATATCTTCAGTGATTGGGCTTATGTTGTTTAGGGGCCACATTTTAAGTAAAACGAAGCAGGCGGCTGGAAGAACCTAACCAGACTTTAATTTTATGTTAACCCACTACTTACTACAGCTGTACAATAACACCATTAGAAACGTTTTATTGCTGCGGAGAGAAAAATTAGTAGAAGAGACTCCAAGCGGGTGTCCCTTCTTCGTTGCCCTTGGCCACCTTTCCTTTTATTTCACTTTATTAACTTCTGCTGCATTCTTCCACGTATTTTCAGAGAGCGGAGTCCTCCATGAGATGCTAATGTTATGCCAAACGGTCATAGAAAAAGGAACTTGAATAGCTCAGTCGTTATAGTGGCTAGGCTACGAATTTGATGACCTGCGTACCATGACTGTTTTACTGGCAGGACCAACAGGAATTTCTCTTCTCAAATTGTCCAAATTGTCCAAATCAACTCTGGGGCCTACCATGCTTTCTACTAGACTGAGCGTTTCTTTCGGGAATAAGAAGGGTGCTTGAGGCTGACCATACTGCTTCGCCTAGTACCGAGGTTAAGAATGAGTGGATCTGTATTACCACGCCCACATACTCCTCCATGGAGTGCACAGAAACTACTTTGCCGTTATTGGTCAAAGTTCCAGGAGTTTGTGGAAAGTGAAAATTTGATTATGTGTTTACAAAAGCTGCAGAAACTTTTAATTGCATCCCCTCCCATTACAAAATTCTTTTAACTGTTGAATTTTTCTTCCTTATATTTTATATCTGAAAAGTGTCGTCATCTATGAAGTTCTCAGACTAAAATGCAGTGTGTACTTCTTGAGCTGTGCGCTCTTCTGCGATACTAAGCGGTGTCGTGCAGTAAAATCCCAGAAGAACGCAATATTTGCATGACGGAGGAAGGCTGAAATCAAGGTCTGTGCGTATTTCTTGTTTCCCGCGTATTCTACACTTTTCACCATCCTAATTTGACTTTATTTCCTCAGCATAGTACCATTATGAAGAAGCAATTTTCAATAGCAAGGAAATTAAAAGTGCCTAAAAAAAGATCTGTCAGTAGAGTCTTGTCGATATTTTTCTTTCGTCGGCCATAGTGTTTCTTGCTCACTTCTTTTTGAATTAAGCCGTTTAACAGCTCAATGATTTTATTCTTTGTAACGCGCCTCCCTGAGGATGGCAACATGAGTGTCCGAAACATGTAGAAGGTAATGCTACTTTTATAATATATTTCCATAAATTGTTGTGCGTTTTTCCTTTTTAATCACCACACCTAAAGACAAATGTTTTCGCTTCTACGTTCAGTCGACTCTATTCTGTACCGTTAATTCATACACTTCTGCAAACTGAACTGAAAATTTCATGTGTAACGACTTTGCTACTTTGCAATGCATGTATTTAAAGAGTGTCATTGAATACTTAACGCTGTTACAACGTTAATTAGCTGACTGTCGATACGTTAATAATGATGGACAGGCGACCCCCGACTACAGAATCGGTTATGTCGATCAGCCTTCAAGTAAAGTCTCCTTTTTGCATGCATATATTTCCTTTTCAATAACTTTTACAAAATTTACACCTTTTTTTTTTAAAGATAGGAGTATGGAGAATGTGCCACTGACAGTACTTTCTCCTTTTTCTTCTACATGTTTCTTTTTCATAACATGTTCCGTGTAGCTCTATTACAAACGGTAGGCTGTATGTGACCGCGCTGGTCGATGGCGTTTAGTTGTGCCGGGAGACATATGTGTCTGTTTCGCCAGTAGAAAATTTTGACCTTTTAACGGACCGCGTTTTGTAAAATAACTGTAGGTGGTAAGAAATACAGATCGTGTTTATATCAGAATTCTTGCTTGTATTATATAGTGATATGTAAATTTATAGTGCGGGAATACAATATAGGCCCATAATTGTGACTGTGCTATGTGAAAGGTTTACATGTGTTGGCATCTACAGTAACTTGACTGATAGTAATTTTGATAAGGCAACTAACTTCTTTCATCACTGTTGCGTGTCCATGCTTGCAATAGGCCGAAATAACTAACACAGATACCGTTTGGTGTCCGGGTAGGCAACACGTGTAAAGTTAATAGAAACAAAGAAAACAAGGCTAAAGAAATATACGAAATAAAAACAACACATAGGGGAAATAAGCATATGTTTATTCCACTTTACTTTTCATATTCTGAAGTAACACTCTCAAAACACGACACGTCATTTTCTCGTAACGATGTTGTTGAAGAGTCATGTCTTCTACGGTACGATGCTGTGTGAAGTGTAAGTCGTCACCATGTTTCGAACAAGCTTTCTGTCTTAATCTTTAGATTCTAAGAATTCCAGGATGAAACTCTTCTTGTACTACTCAGAATCGGGAAATGTAAGCAGAAAGATCTTTCGAAACGTCGATAAATATAAATCGACAGGCGTCATTGCCCAGAGGACTTTAATCTTGAACCTGGACGCCACCACGTAGATATGGCTACTGGCATCTCTTGAAAACGCCATGAATCCAAAGAGAATTCATCTACACTCCCGACAGCCAGACAGATCTATATGAATGTTAAGCTAGTGGCCTTTCAAA
Source organism: Coptotermes formosanus (assembly GCA_013340265.1). Lineage (NCBI taxonomy): Eukaryota > Metazoa > Arthropoda > Insecta > Blattodea > Rhinotermitidae > Coptotermes > Coptotermes formosanus. Next base: position 524,558 of record BLKM01000173.1, on the reverse strand, counting down.
GAATAAATCAAACCATACACAAAAAATATTCTCCTGGCTAGCCTTTTTGGAAAGCACAGTGTTCAGCCTGCGCTACTGTTTGGCCGTGGCACAAGCCGGAGTGACCCGTTATCTCTAACCTGGTCGAGTCCATCTCTTGTGGGTAGCCATTTAACCTGCATGACACACAACAGTAGCAGTAAAAAAGGGAAATCTAGGAAAGGCATTAGTTAGTACTTTGTTAAGAATAATAGCATAGATGCCGATTCCAGTAATCGAGGAGTCTAAGGCGTGGGTATGAGACCCCTCGCTTCTTGGGATTCCAGGTTCTTATCCCGACGGCGAAGTGTCAGTCTCTTGTGGGTGTTGTGTGTTCTCAAGGTAGAGGTCTCTGTGCCTGGCTGATCACTCGTCCAGATGAGTCCTACCGAGTGTGGTGTGTATGCGTGTTTTCGTGAAGCCTCGATTATGAGGAGGCCCTGCCCCACTAAGGGCCCTTACGCCATTAAGAAAAAGCATAGATAAATTCTGAATCCAATTAGAATGACTGCACGAAAGAAAAGACAAGCTGTAGAATTCATAAAACAAGAAAAGGGAAGGGAAAAACTTATGTATGTTGCATAGATGAGGATTTATCAGGGGTTTGTCATGAATTTGAAGGATTAATCTTCCGCCATTCAGTTATGAATGACAATAATGCTAACGTTTGATGATAATGAAAAACAGGAATATTTCCATTAGCCTAACCCAAACGCAAAGATATTAGCTCATCGTGTGTGTTTGAATGTAAACACAAAAGTGACTTTATTTATGTGGTCTGTAAAAAACTGTAAGTACTTAAAAGTTTCGTTTACTTGGCATTCAGCAAGTTGCACTTGCGAACAGTAGCAGGTGCTGTGTGCTATATTCCTTATCTACACATTACTCAGATAGTAATGTTTTTAAACATAAGCTGCACTGGCAGCGGGTTATTATCATAAATAAAGTCACTGACAACAATTTCACAACTAGTTCGTTTCTAAATGGCTATTTATCAACGTACACTTATGTGCAAAAAGAGCATCTTTTTTCTTTCCATCAGGAAATAGCTTTGCTTAAACCAGTAGCCATATAACGCGTGGAATATAAAGAACATAATTTAAACGTTTATGTTATAGGAAACAAGTTATTTCCTTCAAATATTTAATTGCGTATGTTAAGGACAGAAAGAAATACGGTACACTTTAGCAAATATAATGTGAAATACTTTTTTTTTCCAATGGCACACCAACACCAAGTGGGGCATGGCCTCCTCATTATCGAGGCTTCACGATCATACTCAGACGCACCACTCTCGGTAGGGCTCCTCTGGACGAGTGATCAGCCAGTCACAAAGACCTCTACCTTGAGAACACACAACACCCACAACACTCGGTAGGACTTCTCTGGATGGGTGATCAGCCCCATGCAGGAAACTTTACCTGATAAAACAAACATATCAACCACAAGGTACAGCCGTCGTTGACTCTGGCAAGATTCGAACCCACAGTCCCAGCAAGCGAGCGGCAGCAATCCACGCCTTACACTGTGCGGCCACTGAGAACTGCACGTAAGATACTTAGTAACCCTGCTTTGTGCAGTATCTAATTCCCTCCATTTCCTTCAAGATTCAGACAATTGTCAATTTATACAGTTTAAAAAAATACGCACTTTCGCCACTCTTGTTGACGTATAAGCAGGAGGTCTAAGCCTACTTCGCCGGTAAGCAAAAGAAAAATTTGTCCCAGTGTAGGGCGTGCAAACATCTAGGGGGACCGAATTATAGGTTCAGTAATTCTTTACCTCGGCATTAGATGGGAGTTACTGGCCATGTTCAAGCCTCGGCTGATTTATCCCCGTGGAAAGAACTCCTCATGCCCACTGAACATGACACCGATAAGCGTCCGTTATGAAAACACGTGGCGCGTAACTCAGGCGCAAAACGGACCTCAAGAAATTTAAAATTAATTTCAGAATTTTCCTTTTCTAACACGTTTTTCAGACCGCTTAATATAATATTAACGCTTCGAAGAGAGTCAGCTTATTCCTGTACCCTGAAAAGTAATCGGAATGTCTTACAGACGTGATAATGTTGTTATTCTGAGTTGGAAGTAATTTAATGTCACACGAGGAGAGTAAAAAGACTGGAGATATTAAACTGCTGTTAAATAAAATAACATTAACCCTTTAAAGACGAAGCGTGTCTGTTTTACATAAGGACTCAGTGCGTACCGCGCTGTAAACACTCTCCACTTCGGTTATAAAAACCAGTCTCTTAATGTTTTATAAGGCAAAAGTTGCTGTTTGTTCTGAGATCCGTACAAAACACATAAACGCAATGTGGGCACCACGTAGAATTTTTTAATGTTAAACCTGGCGGTACGTAAAGTTACCGCTAGGCTTTAAAAGGTTAATGCGGTGATTTGAAGGGCATGTAAGGAGTTCTTGAGGTACCTGCAGGACTTTGGAGTGCCCGGAATTCACAGTGACTTGGTGTTAACTGTCGCCTCAGATAGAAGCAGTTCTCTTTGACGGTTACATAAAATTATCCAAAAACTATCATTATTGTTTCTTTGTCTTTATGTGTCCATGCTGAAAGACGTGTGTTCAGACACTGACAAACAACACAATAGTTTGGATGCGAGAAACAAAATAAAATTTTTTATCTTATGATAAATATTTGGCCAAATTACTTATAAGAATAAAACACGTTATATATGGGTCCTATCAACATGTCCATGTTCCTATTCCCCCTGTCGAATATAGTTTCTTCCAATTGACGAATTTTCAATAAATTTGGCATTTTGATCCTGTAATGTTGGAGCTAGGAATGCGAAGCTTTGTACTGGTATAGTAATAGACACATACGAAATGTGTTCATAGCAACCAACTAATTCACTAAATAAAAAACTTACGTAATATACACTAAAGGCCCTTTTGTATGTTTCGACAAAAATTTGTCATCATTAGGTGCTGTCGAAACGTACGTAGCGGTCTTTAATATACATTATATATTGTACTTTATCTACTGCATTTGCTGATTGTTATGAAGGCTGCAACAAGATGCATAGTGTGTGTAATATAAAGATAAAAATGAAATGTATTTATGTTTTCAGAGTAGGAGTACATTGAAAGTCCCCCTCTGACTATGCAGTGTAGAAATTTCTTCTGGAACCCTATAGTCAGTCAGTCAGTCACAGATGCATAGTCACTGTAATATTCAGTCAATTAGGCAGTGATCTAGCCAGCCTGCCAGCTAGTCACATACATTGTATTTGATACACGAACCTTCAGTATGTGTGTACAGATTATACAAACCGAGCGCCGCTGCAGTTACCAAATAACAGGCGCCGTTCTGGGACGCTATATTAATTGGCATTTCTAATCTCACTCAAGACACATCACAACGCAATCTTTATTAATGAGGGCGTTAACCCAGTGGCGCGACAACTAATCACAATAGTTAACAGGGGAGCTAATCCGATTCCCAACGCTATAGCACGACAAGTAATTTGGTGTACAAGTTTAGGGTAATTATCAACACAGTGAGGTGTCTGTGTTGATTCCATGCAGTACCGATCTCTCACGCATCCACCAGTACGGGTAGGAATAAAATTAACAAATGTGATCGAAACGTTGTTAAAAATTGAGACTAGGCGTGTAAACTATAGATTTGTTTTCGCAAGGTCACGTTATGTCTTGAAGCATTCAGCGGCAGTGACTCGGAACATATAGCGGAAACTTTGACGAGAAGGTGAACAGCCTTAAAAAGTTTTAAAATGACTTAAGTTTAGTTGACTTACTAGAGCAAATGAGATAACTACTTAAGTAAACTGGCCTGAATAGAAAAATTATAATTTTTTGAGTTTTAAAGAAAGTGTTTCTGAGTCACTTGTAAATTATTTCGAGGGAGTAGTAAAACGATGGAAGCATAAGGTGATCCGTATGGTATTGACTTGTATTACTCAGTAATTCTGCAGACGAAGACTAGTTTTTCTTAGACATTAGGTGTTGTAGTATCACATGTATGTAAGGGAAACGACAGGCAACTTCTAAATGTAGACATAAACTTTGCTATATTAGCTTAGGAAATTCCATGCAGCAGGCTTTTTCTTCAGAGGCTAAGAGTTGTTCAGCTATTCAAGGAATTCTCTGCATGTTGCGAAACCCATATTTTCATTGCCATATTCAGAAGAGCCCACCGCTTATCCCTATCTTGAACCAGATAAAGACACTTATCCAATGCCATTCTATTTATTTAAGATATATTTTAATATTATTATGCCATCTGCACCGAGGTCTTACAAGCGGTCTGTTTCCTTCATGTTTTCCAACAAAAACCGTGAATGCATTTTTCTCACCCCCCAGTTGTGACAGATGCCTGCCAAGTCATTTGCCTTGATTTGAAGACCCAATTAATATTTCCTCCCATTTAGGCCTAAAATGACTTCCTCAGGAAACGCTTTCGAACACCCTCGGCCCATCCGTCTCCATTAAAGTGAGAAATATATTTCAGTTTCTCCCTGCATGCAATTTTGATTAACACCGTCCTCTGCAAATACATAAACTTTGTAGCTATTTGAAAATATTTATTATTAATCTGTTTGTTACGGTTCTACCCTGCATTGGGTTGAGAAGCTGTCAACATGTGGAGCCTATTCAAGTTTTTTCAACATTTTCTTCCAGACTAACTTCCTTGCTATCGACTTAAAAATTCTCTCTAATAGCAACAGGACTGTTACGTCCATTTGACCTGATATAAGTAAATGTGCTTGTATGTGTGAGTGTGCGCGTGTGTGTGCGTGTGTGTGTGTAACACGTAACTGCCTAACGGTAAGCTTTTTCCGCTGCTGATTTATGTTACTAATAAAAGACGAGAAGCAAGAGGGGCCCGTTATTTACAGAAATGTAAATTCAAAAAGAATAACGATTTGGGATCTCCGTGTACTTCAAAATATCTTTATTTTTTCCTTTATTTTTTCTGTATATTTCGCCCTTACCTCATTATTTCTCTGCCTTGCGTGCAAAGGGCAGGATATTTCCGGTCGGAGAATTTAAAGTAACGGTTTTCTTAGTAGGCATGCTGGATAACTGCAGATGTGTTCTGTGATTTGACCATGCAAGCAAAAAAACAAAAAAGTTTTCGAATTATGTGACAAGACGTAAGTTAAAATTGATCGCCCTATATAATTCTCTAAACGGTTGGATGGAAAGATGTTTTAATGATATATCGAAGTGGACATCACAAAAATACAAAAAGAGAAGAAGTCTTAATTTTCCTTGTTTTACTTAAACCATTAAAATTGCAGCAACCCAGTCCCAAGTATCAACACTGCTAATACCATATACCACTGCTGAACACGATCCTGAGACATTTCTCTTGCACTTGGATCTTCACAGATGTCTCCCTAGGAGTTATCCTAATATTACCCTCAGATTTCTTGCTCTTCCTAGTGGATGTTTTACATGGAATTTTCTCAACAAACATCTGCATTCTCTGCTTGTCTTCACCGTGCCAGTCACATGCCTGACCTATAGCACCCTCCGTTTTTTCACGCTTCTAAGCAGCTTATGTAATCTTTGAAAGCGATAAAGATGTTCACTATGCAGGGCCAAGCTTGTCCTGACTGTTAGAAATACTTCAGTATTCTTACATCGAAATATTTCCCATAACAAGTCGTTCGACCTCCTTTACGCATTATGTTTTTTTGTCGTGCTATATGTCCTGGTGAGGAAACCTGCAGTAAACAGGCCACTTTGAAGGCCTAAGCATAGATTGGTGGATAATATTAAAAATTAATTCAAAGAACTAGAATAATAGGTCGAGAACTGAATTCATCTTGTTTAGAATGGAGACAGATAGTGGAATCTTAACTAGGTGCCGAACTATCAGGTTCCATAAGATATGGGGGATTTATTGAAAAGGTAATGAACTATCGGCTTCTGAAGAAGAAATCTGCACTAAGGGGGGACTACAATAAATTTGTGGATCGAATATAAATTCGATGTGTGTCGTTACGTTATGACTCGTAATTTATATTAGGCTCGTCAGGAATCTTTATTATGTTCCTTGAAAGGGACAGAGTAAAGTTATACACGGTGCAGAGAGTCAATTAAATTTTACAGATTGTCTTTGGACTTCTTCGATTATGCCAACTGTACATTTAAAGGAATTCATTCATTCATTCATTCATTCATTCATTCTGTAGCCTGTCTTAGGACAGGTCTGTAACCTCTTCCAAAGCGAGTTCTCCACAGCGTGCGATTAGTGCTTCCTCTTTCAGTTCCAAGATCTTCTTTCTTCCTTAAGGGCATCCAGTAGCTGCTTACGCCTCCTTCCCCCTCGTCCAGTCATTTCCATCCATCCGTCTAACTTTCATTCTATCACATGTTTTAGAAGGCAGTTTCTACGCAAGATGTGACCAATCAAATTTGCCTTTCTTCTTTTTATTGTACGTAGGACATTCCTCTCCCCCTTGACTATATGCAATACTCCTTCATTTCTCACACGATCAGCCCAACTAATCTTGTCCTTTCTTATCCAGCACATTTCAAACTTTGCAGGTATTAACCTTTTAAAGCCTAGCGGTAACTTTACATACGACCTGGTTTAAAATTAAAAAAATTTTAATTTTAAAAAATTAACTGATCTCAGAACAAACAGCAACTTTTGCCTTATAAAACATTAGGAGATTGGTTTTTATAACCGAAGTGGAGAGTGTTTACAGCGCGGTACGCACTGAGTCCTTATATAAAACAGATACGCTTCATCTTTAAAGGTTTAAATGGGTGAGCAGTGGAGATATTCTTATGTCAAGTATGCACATTAGTGATTGCAACATTGTTAAAATTATCAGAAACCTCTGTTTTAGGACTGAGGCAATATTTAGATAAGCTGGTAACAGATTTATGCGGTACCCTGTAAAGGTTCAATTTAACGTACGTGTATTGACAGCCGTAACTCATGCAGATAACTCTACTCAGCTTTTTAATTTCTGTGTACAGTTTGTTGAAGTCTGACTGATAGGCTAAAACCGTAAACCGGTTCTGGTAGAATTCTTTGTCATAAGAAAGCTGTAGAAACGTCACTGATTCATGTCTTTCTTGTTCTACAGAAATGTTTATCCCACCAAAAATTCTGTATGCGTATGTTTTGTGTAAATTAATTTTGTCTGTGGGATTAGAGACAGGGTAAAGGATAAACACAATAGTTTTTATAAACGTGGCAAAGTAACTGTTATAGAAGTAAGCTGGGTAATGGGACCTTAGCTAGATGCGTTACGTAGAAAATAATATGGAAATAAATAAGCAAAGCAATAACAATGGACCATATTTTAACCCTTTAAAGACGAAGCGTATCTGTTTCATATAAGGACTCTGTGCGTACCGCGCTGTAAACACTCTCCACTTGGGTTATAAAAACCAATCTCTTAATGTTTTATAAGGCAAAAGTTGCTGTTTGTTCTGAGATCCGTACAAAACACATAAACGCAATGTGGGCACCACGTAGAATTTTTTAATGTTAAACCTGTTGGTACGTAAATTTACCGCTAGGCTTTAAAAGGTTAAATGACAGTAAGTTTATGTCTCCACACAGAACGTTTCACGTGACGGTAGGCAGGGCAGTGCTCGCTGCTATTCTAATTGCCGTGAGTCGGGGTCCATGCACTTTCTTTCCGTGTATTACGGTCAACATTCTTCTATCATTCTTAGAGAAGGTGTCAGAAATATTTTCCGTCTGACCGCAGACATGCATCATACCTAACAAACACTTTTGTTATTTCACGTCGAACTTTTATACCTTAAGCGAGCCAAGGGGAAGCGACGAGCAACAGTCAAGAAAAAATAACCTCTACATTAGTAAACTGTATGTGTTAGGTATTTGGGTGTTAGGAGTTTTACTTGCGAACAACCATGAAACACATAAACTCGGAGAGGAATAAATTATGCAGATACTTATGGCTGTAAAACCTAAATTAAATATATAAAATACTTTGCTTTCCAAAATACTCAGACCAAGATACTGCAAAAAATATCTGTTTCTGCCAGTAATTCGGCGCGATGAGTGGAATATGTTTCTTCTCTTGTTTATTTACGATGCTCTCAGTGGTTTGAATTATACATCATCGATGGTAGGGTGATTGTTGAGTGGAAAATTTGGAAGGGATTTCGAAGGAAGAGACCGTGGTAGTCGAGATATGTCCCGAATTTGCCTGTAGCGGCCGAGAAGACCACGGAACCCCTTATTCTGAGTCCTGGACATTCCGTCCGAAATTCTAAAGACAAGTCTGAAGAGTTACAGCTGTATAAGCTGACTCGATCTGAAACGTGGCATCTAGCTTTGGAGTAAGAACTCAGATCAATTCCATGCACCTCGAAAACAAAGAGCGTAAGGGAAAGTCGGGCAGTGCCGGACACTTTAGCTATTTTCTCAATAATTATTTTTGGTTAAATGAAATAACAAGTTTCAAAAGCTATGTGAAAATTTACGCGTTTATTTACTTACAAACAACAGGTAAGCACTACAGTTTTATTTTATGATAAGGAAATATTAAGGCAAAAACAAGTCACTTTTCGCCGCATGACGAAACATGGCGGGCAGTACCGGACACTGTATTCTTTCAAAGGGCAAAGCAGTTAAAAGTTAATTTTAGCTTTGCAAATATCACATTTATAAAAAAAGAGTGTTCACCTCTGTGTCTGCGCCGTTTCCATGTGCCCACTTGCTACAGAAGTTGCGCTGTATCCAGCCGTCATCAAAAGAATCACCAAAAATGACGCGCTCATTTCTTGTTTGCTGGTTAAATTGATGTGAAATTTGCAAATATTCTGCAAATTCAAATGTCAATTTCCCAAATTCTTTCTTGTTGTAAGTGTCATGAGGCTACTTTCCAGGTATTTAATGTCAGCCACCAACTTTTCTTCTTGTTCATCAGAAAACGTCCGTCTGAATGTACACACGTCAGGCGCCAGTATGACGTTTTTCCCTTCGTTAATTTCATCAATCTATCGTGCAGTCAACTTTTAGGAACCGAATACGCCACACTCGCTTTTCTTACTGACATCTTCTTACTGACACCTTCTTACTGACACCTTCTTACTCCGAACTTTATCAATAGCAGCTTTCAATTGCACCTGTGTCCAAGTGGCCTCGCTTTCTTGCAGTGTTTCCTTTCTTCTCCGTTTCGATTTGACTGCCTACGGCCCATAAATAAATGTAACACAATAACACATGTGTATTTATTATCACCGGTAACTTAGTAACACATGCTGCCTTAAATATCATTACTTATGTTGTCCGATACAAGCCGAAAATTTTTGTCCAGTACTGGCCGAGAAGTTACAGGTCCAACGTGTAACCGTCGTGGGTACTGCGTAAAGTTCCCAGTATTGTCATTTTAAGAGTTTAAATTTAATTCCTTAACGTATAAGTAGACAGTGAGGAACAATAAATGTACTCACTAAAATCCATGTAATCTTTTGCCGAAAATAAGTTACGGAGTTCGAGAGAGACGCAAAATTCACAAAAGTGCGTGTAACGGCCAAACAGTACAAAGCAGCAACTTCAAATGACTGACGTTTTGTACTGCAGGAAACAGCTAACTGTTCATGCCCAGTGTTTCTCTCTACTGTAGATTTTGAGGAACTTGTACTGTCCGGTACCGCCCGCTGTCCGGTAATATTCGACTTTGCCCTATGTGCTGCTAGCAAAGTTTGTTGCGACAAAAATCCTGTTTTTTTGTTATTTTTGTTGTTACGTTACCGCTACGTTTCTACACCACCCATTATTACAATAATTTCGGAAATCTAACAGGACACCTGCCAAACCTGCAGGTGATTATGATATTGTCAGACTCCAGGGAAAGCAGAAGTAATGCTAGGATGGAAAAGACCGGCTTGAACTGAAGAGAAACAAACAAAATCAGGGCGCCTATGCCTAGGGTGAGGAATCATTTCTGCTTCCCAGCTGTTTCTAAAAGAGTGGAAACCAACCTAACTTTGTTTCACGGTTTTCTCTAAAAATAAAAATATTTCAAAATGCTTAACAGAGCAATTCAAGCTGACTTCGCTTGCCTTCACTAGACTAAAAACTAAATTTAACCGATACTGCTTATTTGTTGTCACTTGTTACGCATAATTTTGGCTTTGCTGTTACCATAACTTAAAGACTAGACCTCGTGAAGTAGCCTAAACGTGGCTGAGTTTTCCATGACAGACAGCCAGATATCGAATATCAAATTTTATGTGTCTTAGAAAGAAAGACGTCTGATTATGCGACATTTCTTTCTGCACGGACTACACTGTAATCTGTTCAGCTGAGAGCCACTTAATGCTTTGTGTAATATTAGAATTTATTCCCGGACTGCTAAACTGTTTCCGCTTCCGACACCTTGTCTAGAGGCACGACGTGCTGTGGCGGGGTTTCAGTAGACGTATCTTTCAGATGTCGCTTTCTAAACGCAGGTATTATTTAGAATTTTGCTAGAAATATTCATAGACAGAGCTGAAATTTTCATTTATGGCGACTTTACTTACTTATTGAAAACAAATATTTCCTCCTCTGTTCAAAACCTGAAATTACAAGTATATAAAATTTGTTTTTGCCTTTTAGATAACAACTGAGATATTCAAAATCACCGCACTTCTCTGACTGGGGTATTTTAAAGTTTGGTTGTGATTGAGAAGACGGTTTTTACGTTCACAGCTGCAATTTTTATTCTAAACTTAAGTGACAGTTGATTTGTCACTCCACGTGTCTTCTTGACCTCAGGATATTGAAGCTGTCCACAGCAGTTAGCTTGCTAATTTAAGTCACTTCTCCCAAAGCGTCTGGCCGACGAAGGGTGCATATGGCGCGGATGGGTTGCTCGATTTGCTTCGTACGTCGAAGTTGTAAGTCCACTGTGCAGCATCTGTTGTCACTGCCACTTTCAGCAGCATTTAACAGGCAGATTAGCAAGACGGGAGCGGATTTGAGTTTTATGTCGTGATAGTTATGTTGCCCATAAATTGGAAGACGAATTATTTGAAAGAAAATGGTAACATGCTGAAAATTGTTCTGAAAGTGTAGGCCTGCAGTTTTTTGAGTAAGGGACTGCAGGAGGCAAAGCACACGTGCCCGAATATTCCACAAGACAATGCGTTGCATCGACTTCAGGATTGGCCCACGTGGAGAAAAGAAAATTTCCCGACGTTTCGGTAATTTTCCAGTTGCCTTATTCTAAGTTTCGGGGGCTCATAGAAATCTGGTAGCGGTGGAAGTGTGTCGGTCGGATTGGTTACTTCAAAACACTTAAACTATTAGTAATAACTGCTAATGGATTTAGCAGTGGAAGCAGGTAGCGCAGTCAGTGTAGTGTTTAGGACTCGGACTATACGTACCGGGGTTCGAATCCTGTCAGGGGAAGGGATTGTGTTCTCAAAAACGTCCAGACTGCCTCTGGGGTCCATTCAGCATTCTATTCAGTGAGTTCCGTTACTTGATTTGCGGAGTTAAGGCGACCGGAGCATGAAGCTAAACACTCATAACCCTCTAGTAATAAGGACGAGAATGAATAGAGCTGCACATCTGCTGTTCCTCTGTTCCTTGAAGGTTCGGACAGCGACAGCTCTGGGACATGCAACAGCAGTGACAGGGAATCCGATAGCCTTGGAAATGGGATATCGCGTTTAGAATAATCGGAATACCAAATGCGTTAAGGGCCGTGCCTTGGCTCAGGCGGTTAGCCGCCGGCCTCCCACCGCGGAGGCCCGGTTTCGATCCCGGGTCAGTCCATGTGGGATTTGTGGTGGACAAAGTGGCACTGGGACAGGTTTTTCCCCGAGTTCTTCGGTTTTCCCCTGTCAGTTTCATTCCACCGGTGCTCCATTACTAGGAAAATGACAAAAAATAATCATCTCAATCTTCATCACAGGGTTGCACAGTAAGCCTCAAGGCTGTAGTGCGTCCGTAGCGTCTGCTGCGGGGCCCTTCACCACTTAAAAAAATGCGTTACGCGCGTGTATTTATTGTTGTTATTATCAATATCATTGTCATCACAGTCAGCATCAAGCTGTATGTTTTCTGTTTTTAGAAGGACAGCTTTTACTGATTGTCGTCGCCACGTATTCTGCCAAGAACAGATGGCTGTATTTCGCGTCCAGTTTTCTTTGTAAAGATTGTACTACCTGGAAGCAGAAGAAAAAACATCACGTTGTCACTGTCTTTTTATACTAGCAGCTCTCTCGTAGCCTTTCGCTTGAATGTTTCACGGACGAAGACGCGTTCTTACATCTGTATCTATCACTGTCGCTGCTTCTGATGTTGTAAAGGCCCGACAGATGTCACTCGCATTCGGCTATTGACACCGTCTTCCGTTTCGGGTTTACACTCAAAATTTTGAGCATTGTTAAATAAAATACATAAATAACACTACGCGTTGCACTTGACATAACCTGTATTTGTTGTTAGTTTTCTCGGACACTACATGTTTCGACCGAGCCGATCATCATCAGGTATTTTTTTGTACAAAAATTTTAACTCAAGGAAAAAATTTTATATTTTTAACTTGAGTTTTAATTTTTTGTGTAAACAAACACCTGATGATGAACGGGTCGGTCGAAACATGTAGTATTTGAGATTATAATAAATGCAGGTTGTGTCAGACAGAATTTATATAAATCTGTATTCACAACGGTATGGACAGCGTCAAAAATATTAAATAAATTTCGTCTCAGTATATTATACACCCTTATAGAATTATCTTTCTATTAGCACTGAACTTTGTGTATAAAGACGCCTTTGTGAATGAGGGCAAAGAGCTATTTGCCCGAAAAACAAATTCCAGTTTAGGAATGCCCGCCTTAATCTTTCGATTTGTGTGCCTTAAAATTAAATTACTGCAGATTTGTATCTGTTACTTCCGCCTGGAGGACCGGGGGTGGGGGATCTTATCCCAATTTCAGTTCTGCTGTAGAGCAGAAACACATAGCCCCAGAGAGAAGGCAAAGACGGCCGGACAGTTGAGCTTATGACTCACCACTGTCAAGTGATGACAATAGGTACGCAGCCTTGATATTCATCCACTGGGGGAGTGATCACACGCTACGTAAATGCGTCTTACATTGCAGCTTTTATCAGCACGGTAGAGCAGACAAATGTATGGTTTTAGCGTGACGTGCTTTCGGTACAGGAAACTAACAACAGCACACTGGCAGATAATGGGCACACTAACACGTGAGCTGAACGCTTTGTTCAGTCAAGTGGCGTTTAACATGAGTCAGTGCGTTGAGGCTATTTAAAAAAAAAGAAGAGGAATCAGCCTGTTAAATGTTTAAAACCAAGTTTAGAGGAACAAGATAGCAAAGTTGTATTGCAAAACGTAACGCAAGAAATTAAACTTGGCTCTATTTGTGTTTAGTGATCTCAGATAAAATGGAGTAATCAAATTCAAATTAAGTTATTTAAAATATCGGATACAAAACTTCAACAAATCTTGTGAAATTTATAGGAACTACGCCCAAAATAAAATTATAGCTTCACGTAAGTTATAGGTTTATATAAACTGGGATTTTGAAAACTGGGATTCCTCAGTAGCTTTTGGTGGGCGTGTCTCATATGGAATGTCATTATGTGGGGTCTGTTTAGGGCTATCACAATAGATGAGACCGTGTGGGGTCTCACATTTCGAGGTGTCCATATAAAACAAGTTGTTTGTCAAACATTCTTAATGTTAATTCACATTTTTTGCTCTATGTACATTTTCAGGCGAGGAGTTCGCGCAGATGGAACCCCAAAATGTATTTTGAATTGGACGCAGACCTGTCTTACACCTCTCCCGCCAACAAATTTGAACCTTTTAAAGCCTAGCAGTAACTTTACATGCCACCAGGTTTAAGATTAAAAAGTTCTACGTGGTGCCCACATTGCGTTTATGTGTTTTGTACGGATCTCAGAACAAACAGCAACTTTTGCCTTATAAAACATTAAGAGACTGGTTTTTATAACCGAATTGGAGAGTGTTTACAGCGCGGTACGCACTGAGTCCCTATATAAAACAGATACGCTTAGTCTTTAAGGGGTTAAAGTGGGTTGTAGGACACATAACGTCCGTTTATGACCTCGTAAAAATTAAGCTTCAGTATGGATCAGCCTGTGCCTGAAAACCTAATTTCCCGAACATATACAGAGAAATTTTCTAATACCCGTTTTTAGAAATACTGCACCAAGGGCTTGGAAAAAGATGCCAAACTCAGACGGAAAGACGGACAGATGTTACCACCAAACGAAGATATTTTTCTAATATGTTTTAAATAGTGTCATTTTAAAACTGCCACCATAACTAGGCCTACACAACTTCACACATTAACACTTCGAAGTATGAAGCTCATTAAAACAGAAACAAAATTCATCCCTTACCTTACACTAAAAGAGTGCGTGTCCACAGCGATGCGAATTACAGTTCTCCGCTTATCCTATCAAACACATGCAAAATACAGACCTAAACAGCTCGCGTAAATAAAACGCTGAGATGTTGCTGCTGGTGTAGAGGGTACACATTTTCATGCGTGTGTTTATAGTTGCGGTTTAAATGTTTATCTATTGTCTGGGCCTATTGCAAATGGTAATTGTGGGTGTGATGATAGGTTTCTGGACTTTATCCATCATCCGAAAAATAAAATATTAAAATATTAAAAATATTAAAATCATAACTTTTCGGAAGCTGGCTCTGCTTCCGTCCTCAGGTGAATGGAGGGGGAGAAGAGAAGAACACCTGCTGTGTTGGACCCCATAAACAGAGCTAGCCTCCATCCTTGGAGCGATCGAGGCTAGCTCCGTCTAAGCAGAAGCAAAGACAGCTTCCGAAACGTTGTGATTTTAATATTTTAAAATTTTTAATATTTTATTGTTTGGACGATGGATAAAGTCCAGAAACATATCATCACAGAGTGCTATACACCATAGTCAAAACCTTTTAGAATTTGGGTAATTTTGTGGCTTGTGCTAATAAAGATGTGCGTATACTTCGCTTTGTTAGTAGATGATTCTTGCATTAGATTGTCCAAAATACTTAAGATGAGAACGCAGACCTACAAAACAATAATTCTACGATTTGTTTCACCCAGCTATGGAAATTAATTTCTTAACACAAGTGTAGCTGCCAGTGTAAACTACCGACTTGTCTTGAGCTTAAGTTTGAAGTAAGTAAATTCAAGATATCATAAAACAGGAATTTTGCGACGTTTAGTCGAAATTTTTTTCTTTAGGATAGTAAAATATAGTAAGCTACGATAGGCTGTGCATGTAGCTAGGATAGGGGAAAAATTAATTCAGAGTACTACGACATATTGGTGGGAACATTTCCTGGGCGTGGGTCCTCATGTAGGAGAAAGTAATGGTTGTGGATAACATGTCACTATGTAGACCATGATGAAGGCAGAGTCACGAAATAAACTTTATGAGGGAGTGTCCTGAAATTCCCGGACTGCTTCCATGAAGGAAATCCGCGTACTGCTGCTATTGGTCGGTTTTTCTTCCTTCAGAATAATCCCCTTTTCGAGCGCATGCAGCGAGTACAGCCTTTCTGCCACGGTTGGAAGTAATGCTGGAACTGACTTTTTGGAATCTCTTATACGACGGTCAGAGATTATTCTTGAATATCAGGGATATAATGGAAATGACGCCGTCGTAGCTGCGATTATTTTGACGGAAAACGGGGAACCACAAGGGCCAAATCAGCCAAGCACGGAGGTTGCGGCACAACAGTCATATTTTTAAGATTTCAAAATTCCTGAATTCGCAAAACAGTGTGTACCGGCGCAGTTGCATAGTGAAACAACCCATCCTGCTTCCGCCATCTTCCCGGATGTTTCCAGAAACATGTTCCTTCGGACCTTGCAAAATACCCCCCTAATTGTGTTGGATAAACTTTTGGCCCAGATGAAAATTTTCCGATGAAAAATTTTGTCACAGTCAAAGAAATATAGCAGCCGCGACCCTTCTCCATGCTCCTGATATTCTACCTGGCTTTCCCGGCTTTCTTCCGAAGAGGAAAGAACAGGCTCTGTGAAAAGAAAAACTCTTGGGAGGAAGTTTTGTCAAGCCTGAACGGAATACTTAAACAGAATCCTTTGTTTCTACAGATCAGCCATTAGTAAACCGCGGATAGCACTTAATACACACAGAAATAAGCAGAACTTAAGGTGCAAAGAAAGCGTCAGTGTTTAAAACTCACTAGACTGACCCGGAAGATAATGGCAGTAAGGCACCTAGCGGCAGAATCTGCACTACATGCCGTTGTTGGTTCTAGCGGCGATTTCGAAAGCTTTCGCAGTGACTGAATATGAAGGACTTAACGTTTAAATAAGGCAGGCGGACTGACTCAGGATTTTGTCCAATGGAAGTTTTTGTAGCTACAAGTGATGAAACTCCGGCTGATACAAAGCCATAATTAGTGCAGGCAGACGTAGTATATAAGCAGGAATATCTTAATGACGTCACAATAAATCTCCAAGTTATACCTCACAGAGTTACATAAAGTTCGTAGCCAGATTCATAAGACAATAGGACCCTGTTATAACCACATCAGTTAATGCGACATCTCGTCTATAGCGTCAGATATTCTGTGGTACCAATTAATTCGTCTCTGTTAACCATAACATTATACTCCTCGGTCAGAACAACGCTCGTTTATAACGACACAAAATATGCAGTCGCTTTTATGACGTTATAAGAGAGCTAGACTGTAAATGGTCAACTTATCCAGAAGTTTAAGTAAGAGTACGTCAAAGACCTACACAGGCAAACACAAGCGCATGCGCAGAAGTATGCAAATACAGAGAGCAGCGTGTTTTTGAAGTCTAAATTTATTGTCTTTAGGACGGGCAGAAGAAGCAAAATCAGAAGAAGGAGAAAGCGAGTCTACGAATCGGTCTACTTATTGAGCCTGAAAGAAAGTAAAGGACTGTGTCACAGCAGTCCAGCCTATTTGATCAGCTGTTCGGTTTATAAAACACGACTGATATTCATCTGCAGGTCTCACTGGGACGTGATTTCTGGTATCAACATGTCTATTCTCATTTTGGAAACTGGCGCCAGGTTAATCAAATAACAACACGGCCCAATACCTTGCACTGGAAATGGCGATGATTAAACATACTGACAGGTGAAACTGGGTGTATTATGTTTGCCGTATTAAGCCAGAGAGTAAAGAAAGGCAGCTGAAAAGAACACTTGCTACCCCGTTTGAAAACAACGCATCAAGGTTTGTAATCGAGTATAGATTTGTGGCGAGGTTTCCAAAATGATCTACGTACCGAGACGTGATAACACCATGTATTGATTCAGTTATGCATCCTTACTTTATTTTTGGGTCTGGCTTAATTACAGTAGAGAAACAGTGGGAAAAATAAATGTCTTTGTTACAGGACATATGAAACATGTTTTGGCTATAACATTTGTGGGGAAAACTCCTTTATGTAGGCCCCTTGGTAAAGTGGAAGGTCAGTTTGACATTTGGGTTACAGTGCGTTAAACGTTTTAAAGCCTAGCGGTAACTTTACATACCACCAGGTTTAATATTAAAAAATTCTACGTGGTGCCCACATTGCATTTATGTGTTTTGTACGGATCTCAGAACAAACAGCAACTTTTGCCTTATAAAACATTAAGAGATTGGTTTTTATAACCGAAGTGGAGAGTGTTTACAGCGCGGTACGCCCTGAGTCCTTATATAAAACAGACACGCTTCGTCTTTAAAGGGATAAATAAGACCACGATTGCATGTCCACATGGCTAAAAGTGTTACGTGTTAATGCCGTTATAAGGTAATTCCTGACAGAGAAAGAAAAGTGCATGAAGAAATGAACAGGATTATCAGGTGACCAGGCTGAAATCCAGCTTCCTGACATAAAAGGTTGTACCTAGCTGTCGCAGGGCTTTCAAAGGATATCATACTATGACAAAAGTTACTTTTAAAATTAGGTCACTATAAAAAAGAAAACATTTCCTTTAAATGTACGCATATCATTACGGACACTTAAAAATCTTAACAACAAAAGTAAAAATATTTTAGAATTACAGAATTTAAAATTAGCCGATCCCAGTGGCCGCGCGGTCTAAGGAGTAGGTCTGCGGCCGAGCGCTTGCTGGGATCGTGGGTTCGAATCCCACCGGGGGCATGGATGTTTGTCTCTTGTGAGTGTTTGTGTAGTCAAGTAGAGGTCCCTGCGACGCGCCGATCCCTCGTCCAGAGGAGTCCTACCGACTGTGGTGTGTGCCTGAGTGTGATCAAGTGAAAATAAACAGCCTCGACACCTGCTGTGAGTAGGTAGAAGAGGTAAGGGCTACGAAAAGAGAATTTAAAATTATACTCCGTGTTTATCCCTCTGATGTTGTATGTTGAACATTACTGTCCTGCGGTAGCAACTGGTTTGAACCTTAAGGGCCGTGGCGAAAAATGTTTTGAATTATTTAAATTGAAGACATAGCTGAGACTGGGCCAGGCTACGTCCAGTAAGCGGAATAAAATCATTTACAGAGTCACATGAAATGAACTAGTCTAGATAATCACCAGTGCACCAAAAAGTGTGGCACTAACTTATAGAACTAAAAGTCGCAGGCTGTATTATTTGGTCGAAGCAAGAAGTATGTATTTTCCGTATTAAAGCTTTAGAAATTAATTGCGTATTAAATTTGGGCAATTCTCTCCGACCTTCAAGTAAAAGTCTCCAATCTAAACGAAACACACTAAGACTTATGCCCAGGTTTAATAACTGCAAATTTTTTCTTGGAATTCTTGACCGTTGAAGATTGAACCGATACGTTTGCCCGAAACGTCGGTAAAGGAATACCATTCGATGCTGCGTAATACCCTAGAAGAGCGCAGATATTATCAATATCGCTTCGGAAGCCCGAAAACACGCACTTTAGTTTTACATGTCGTTCCATATGTATTGGCAACTCTGCATCTTACTTTAAGTGATCGTAGGTCTGCTAGAACGACGTTGTTTCTGAATAACCAGCCAAAATAGTAACGTATTCGAACCTAACTGCGGGTAAATAAAGCATGGAAGAAGAAAACTAACTTTGTAATTTAACTGTTCGACATGCGTAACTATCTTTAAAAGGTCAAGCAGTCCCATTACAGGCCTGGACAGGCCCTGAGGGTTTCAGGAGCTTGAGGCTTCCAGATTTATAGACAGTCGGCACATGAAGGTGGTAAGGTTGGCAGCCCTACGCACCGGCTGTATTTACCCCCCAGGAAATATTCCTGGTACTCATTTTTGTTAGAGCATGAGTCGGTAGGATTACGCCAAAGAAAAATCCCAATGACACCACCTGGAATCGAACCCGCGACGTTCCGGCTCGTAGAGCAGTGCCTCAAGCAACTGCGTCAACACGTGCCCCCCATAACTGCCTTTCTAGTGATGAATTTTAATATGTGGGATGGTGAGTGTTAAACATATTGAGTACGTCTTTACCTTATAAATGTGTCAAAGGTAAAATATAAAATAAATTATTCTAACTACATTACTATGAAACATAATTTCCTTATTTTATTTGACAAATGTAACTGGTTACTTCTTACCGCTATTCCGGTTTCCGTGAATCGTAATGCAACCATTGTAACTCAGCACATTGCAGTTAACCAAGACGAAGCGTATCTGTTTTATATAAGGACTCTGTGCGTACCGCGCTGTAAACACTCTCCACTTCGGTTATAAAAACCAGTCTCTTAATGTTTTATAAGGCAAAAGTTGCTGTTTGTTCTGAGATCCGTACAAAACACATAAATTCAATGTGGGCACCACGTAGAATTTTTTAATATTAAACCTGGCCGTAAGTAAAGTTACCGCTAGACTTTAAAAGGTTAATGTCAGGTTTCTGATATCTCTGTTTATTTAAAGAATGTGTTGGCCTGTTCGTTCCAGTGTATTGTTCGTAACAGATTGTTCTTATACATAATTTTACACACGGAGTTGGCATGGAATCCTCTGTCCTGCAGACACGTGTTACATCTAACAAACACAATGTTCGTTGCTCGTCGATAGTCTGCTGATAAAAATGAAAAGGAAAAACAAACGCGTCTTAATTTTACACCACCTGTCTGGGAAAGGACAAGCTAGGCACGTCGTCGAATGAGTCGTTGACTGAGTCCCGTTTTATGCGATAAATGACCCGACAAGAAGTGACAAGCCTTATTTATCACATAAAATAATTGCCCTTTGTTTTTAAAACGTAATGCCTGCGTTAACCGTAGAAGGACGTTCAAAAAGATGACCCAGCAGGGTCGAAACATGTAAGAGTGTGTTACAATTGATGATAAAACTCTCTTTGTGCATTTGTTGGTGATTAGTGTTTTTGTATAATATAGTGCACGGACGTGGAACACATTAAATTTAAAAACGTTCAAGTTTATAGATCTATTCGAAAAGCAGCAAAAGTTTGTGAAGCATGGAATAACTCTAAGTTATTCCTCTCTAAGAGAAGACTGCCTGCGCTTTGCTAACTTCTATAGGTAGACAAGACTGAAGAAGCAACAGGCTGTATTCGTGCCATAACCGCAACTGCGTATGATGCGTACACATATTCAGTACAGTTCAGTACATGCGTAAGTCTACGTAGGCCTACATGATATTATGAACATAGGCATAACTGGGGGGGGGGGCGGCCCCCCGCCAGTGGAATGCCACCCAATATTTTTTCAACCTAGGAATAATTTTTGTGGTTACTGAATTGAATAATGGCAAATAAAATATAGGGAGGAAAGAGAAAATGGAAAACTTGCATTTTATGCGACAAATTTTCCCCTCTTTCAAATTTGACTCGTTTGTAAAATAAAGTTCCGAATAACCATGGTCAGTTTTGTGCCTCGGGGGGGGGGGCCGGCCCCCACCGTGTTATTAGCCAAGTTATGTTGACGGCTATGAATATGAATTAAATTAAAGGTTTCGGCCACCTGCAGGCGTTGTTAAGAGGAAGGAAACGAAATTCGTGCAAACTTTAGCCCATTATAAAGGCGTGGGTAGGTCCATGTAATTCTTGGGACACGAAACGCAAACAAAACACCTGCACTCAGCAAGTGTCATTTTATTTCCTCTGCACTGTGACACACAGAATCCAATGGAAAGCAGTCTGAACTATGCGAAGGGGAAAGAATTATTTAAAGAATGTTAAGAGACTATTGCACCAATATCCTTATAAGCTATTTTGTGATAAACTGTGACGTAAATTGTGCTAGGAGCAAGAAGCCTGAAGCTTGCAAAACGTTTGTTATTCTAAGGTGACAGTAGTGATTTGTTAAACAAATGATGACACATGAGGTAATTGCATACGAAAAAAAAAGTGTAGACTGTAGACTTTCTTTGAGTGGTTTCCACGAAGAGTAGATACGTGAGTTACGTAATCAGACCAGTCTTTGGCCAAATAGGTCTACCGTGCGTGGAAATGATCCTGGGTAAAACAGAATATTGGAAATTGATCGAAATATGATGGCATATCGCATTCGGGACAGAAACTTTAATAACTGAACGGAAAACTTCTAATCCTAAATGCGAATTTAATGACTGCATGCCTATTGGAGAATATAGGTAATTGCACAGGTTGCGGCTGTTCAGAATCTAAGACCCACACGTCTAATATAGAAATGCACCGCCTTTTCTGAGAACAGCAATTTTATTGCCATTTCGAAAAGCGTCTAAAATGGTGCCCTAATCTGATCCACTTCAATTCAAGTCTACATCCTTACCTGCGAAATTTTTAGATCAAATTTGGTAATACCTATAACATAATATTCACCAACTAATGCACCAAAATACGTACAATTTTTATTTGTAAAGACCTCCTACATGTTTCGACCCTGCTGGATCATCTTCAGGAAGAATGGTCTGTTACACTGTTACACTGTTGGACGCACTTAAGTGCATTCAACAGTGTAACAGACTATTCTCCCTGAAGATGATCCAGCAGGGTCGAAACATGTCGGAGGTTTTTACGAATAAGGATTGTACGTATTTTGTTGCATTAGTTGGTGAATATTATTTTATATGATAGAGTGCACGGACATGCAACACATTAAATTAGGCAATACCTTTCTCATACACCATACTCAACTTATCGCTTGCGTTCAGATTTTCGGGCTAACGTCTTTTCTAAATCTCTGCCTTCCATATGAACTTCATATTCACCGGACCTCTTATGATGAAACTGTTATTTGGCTAATCTTATACAATTTTTTCGGTGCCCCTGTTACTTGCTCTTTCTCATGCCGTTATTTTCTTCACAAACGCCCTGAATATAGTCTCTTAGATAACGTATCAGACTGACAACGAAAAACCGACATAAGATATACACAGACCCAGCTTCCATATTTTCGATTTTTAAGAAGGATGGAGGAAGATATGCCCACAATATTCTGAACTGATGGTAGAAAATATTCCTGACATTTAATCTTCTCTTAATTCTCTGTCAAAAGGACTATAATTTTCATCTGATCTGTTAAATTGTCATTCTCAGATCTATTAAAATTTCAAAACTAAGTTTTACAGGATGTCATCCAGTTGTGTTGTTAATAGTACAAAATTAAATCAGTATCAGTCCAAACACAAGCAAGTTCTATTATTATATATAACTACACGTTTCGACCTATGTCAGGCCATCCTCAGTTTCACAATTTGTGTTTAAAAATATATTGAGAAAGGAAAATAAATCTCTTATACATTTTTATATTCCTTCCTCAGGATGTTTTAAACACAAGTTGTGAAACTGAGGATGACCTGATCTAGGTCGAAACACGTAGTTGTGTATTAAACAGAACTTAGTTATATTTACACGGATTTCGAATTGGTTTCGGTTCACAACCAGGTCTTTTGGAATACTAAATTATTGTCCATTCACCCATTTGCCCAGCCACCTATCCATGCGATTATCCCCTAAGGGCTGGCACAAAATAGGGGATATTTTGATCGTTAGAGGTTTTTGAAATAGTCTAGATAGGTACATAATTTATTCAGCACGCTTTTAGACCATTCTGAAGATTCGAGTCCGCTGAAATATTACGCCACGTTTACGGGTAAGTATTTACCGACGTTTAGAGAGAAAAGCTGTCATCTTGGACTTTGACATCAGCAGATCTTTACCAGTCGACACAGCTTATGTCTACCTGCAACACCAACCCTGTCAGAACATCAGGACTGACAGAGACCGATCTGCTTTTGCTACTGGACTTGCATATTCTCTTCAGCTTTATTTATACTGGGTCCTATTTCTTTCAATAACTTATTGTTATTGGTACGAGAAAGGAAGCTTGTTCCATAATATTTTTTACGCAGATTTATTGGCTAACCTACAATAGCACGCTGAGTTTAAAGGAGACAGGGAAACAAAGTATGTGTTTAGAATCACGCAATTTTAGGCACAGGGTGTTCTGGAACATATGTCAAAAATAAAAGTGCTCTATTTATAGATGAAATACTGTCCTTAACACAAGCTTAAATTTTAATCCTATGCCTTAAAAACGTATGTTGTACGACCCCAAAATTTTTTTGTTCAAAATTGGTGACTTCCGAAGTTTTCGCTAGCAAGATTGGACCTCATTGTCTTTTCACAGTTTCGTCTTCTAACTTTCTATTTTGTTCCTCAAAAGTGTAGCGTCAAAAATCTGACCATTTCACACCTCTATCTATCATTTAGGTAAATAATGAATGGACTTTGACTTACACTCGGTCTATACACCATCACGACATGGTGCTTAGGCACCACACTGACAACGATAGTTATCAGTCTAGGCCTAAAATCAGTCCTATATTTACTTCGTAAAACAAAAACCAAGCATCGTCCTAAGGCCGATTAAGCCTCTGTTTGGCTTGTACTAGTATTATTTACTGAACAAAGTTGTACTAAAATCTGAAAAATTGTCAAAATGTAGCTTATCCATGTCGGTCAAATTCAGGCGTAACTCCTTCCGATATCAAACTACGTTGTTTTCGCTTTCAATTTTTAACCTTCACAGCTGTGACAATAACTGTATACAAATCACAGTACTGGAAATATCGCGTCTAATTGGGCTTGAGAGTCTACTTAATTCCATTACCTGTAAGACCATACTAAAGGGCGTATTAATGTGCATTAATGAACAGGCATGGGTGGTGACTCAGTCAAATCGGCTCTTCACACATAACATGTGTCGCTTTTGCTGATTAGTTCCCCGTTGAAGTTCGCTTGTAGATCAAACGACTCTTATAAGAACGTTATTAACTTTTAAAGCCTAGCGGTAACTTTACGTACCACCAGGTTTAATATTAAAAAATTCTACGTGGTGCTCCCATTGCGTTTATGTGATTTGTACGGATCTCACAACAAACAGCAACTTTTGCCTTATAAAACATTAAGAGATTGGTTTTTATAACCGAAGTGGAGAGTGTTTACAGCGCCGTACGCACTGAGTCCTTATATAAAACAGATAGGCTTCGTCTTTAAAGGGTTAGAACTCAAAATGGGACTTTACACCGTAGTGTTTCTCCCTTAGTCGGACTTCAGTATGCATCAAATAAATTAATACTAACACACTCGACGCTGAAACAGAATCCAGACTAATTAAAGCGAATGCCTACCTGTGAGGCGTTCCTTGACGACTTGGGAAGCGAACGCTGCAGCAGCGGCGCTCCTCTGCAATGACGTGGGGTCTAGAGAGGCGGCAGCCAGCCACGGAAACGGCGCGGCTAGAGCTGGTACGGCAGTACCACCTGCCCCCGAAGGGGCCCCCAGAGGTGGGGGCGGAGGTGGCCTATGTGCTGGTACGCGAATAACACCTGCAGCCGTATTATAAACGAGTCCCGCAGCAGCAAGTGCTGCTGTTGGTAAGCCTGCAGATACCGGACACAAACCACCTGAAGTATTTGTCCGTGAACCGGAAGTCGCGCTACTGAACTGCACAATGGCTGGATGAGAATATAGAGAGGTGATTGCTTCATGCTGCGAGAGAGCCTGTCCTTGCGGATGCAGCAGTAAAGAAGATGCACTCTTCTCGGCTGTGATAGTGGGTACCGAACCCGGTCGGCTGTTGTTGTTCGTCTCAAAGTCCGCACCCAGAAGGCGTGAAATGCTAAACGGTAACACCTGGCCTGCTGACGACGCACTGCTGGGTGGCGGTGAGGGCGAGAGGCTCCTCCTGTCGTCCTCAAGTCTTCTGTGATGCAGATGATGACAACTGTTGGAGGGAGAGGCGTCCTGGTGATTATGTTCAGACCTCGGACTCATTAGAGAACCCCCTCCGTCACTTCCAGCGGCACTGCAGCTACGAGCGCCGTCCACGAAACTGCTGGTGCGACTCTCGTCGTCTGCCGTGGCACTGCACCGGCTGTCAGTGTCCACATTGATTTCCTGATCGTCTTCTTCTTCAGTCATGATGTCCCGGTGCAGCTCCATAACTCGTTCATAAGTCACGACACTAGTTCCGCGTTTTTAATATTATCATAGTGATTATCACTACGTAGTTTTCGGGCAAAACAAGAAGAAGGGTTAGAAACTGAAGAGTCTGTGTAAAGATCACTTTACCATAATTTTGTAGTCATGCATATATTATGATATCAAGAAATGGAAATTTCCTACAGGCACCTGAAGCATGTGGTCCTACGCATATGGCTACACCTTATGTCACTGGACAGATAGGTGTAAATTAGAGTTAAATACGATGTAATAAGCTTAGTGTTGTTTCTGCTACACGCTCCTCTTTCAATAACAAGTGTTTCCCTGTGACAGTTAGATAGCTGGAGTTGTCTTCAGTAGTCTTACTCTGCTGAATCATTTTGGGGGGCTTTTAAGATACAGGAGCTTTGAAATGTATAATTACGACGTTCAAATTTCTCTTCACATTTTTTCAATTTATCTTTTAGATTCAAACGAGAGCTTTTATTGACAAAATACATCTTCATATGAAGTGATTACAATAAAATTTAATTTCTCTTCTAAACGTCTTCTTGCCGATCCATTCACGTATTAACTATGTACTACTATCCAAGTTACACACATTCGTGTCAGTTACCATTGTTGCCTAGCGCACACACTTTTACACACACCAGCACTGCTAGCTTGTCACACTTGGTCACCAGCACAATGCTCTGAACTAGCGTCACCTAAACGACGTGACCCCGCAGTTACACGCTCCGTCCTAACCCCGTTCCTAAGTGACTCTAAAACTTTCTCCCCTGGTAGGAACACAAACACGACGGCTAGGCGTATGAAACGGAGTCGGTTGGAAGGGGAATGATTCCCCTCCATGCATGTACTAACCCAGCTGACATTAACCAATCAGAGTAGACCGTTTCTCACTGCAATCCCGCCTCTCTTGAAATTTCATTGGTCAAATCTTGTATCATCAAGAAAAGCACGCAAATTGAAACACACTTAACTTCCTTGTAGTGAGGTTTCCATACGACGGCAGCGCCGCACTGTCGGATTATATAGAGAATTAATTATGCCTCCTACCCTACTCTGCGCGTCTTTTTCTTACTGTCCGCTATATTTCTTTCCTTAATGGAGGGGAAAGTAAGGAAGCCATCTTTCTTTTTCTACGAAATCTATTAAGTCAAGTGTTGTAGCAAACAAAAAACGAGTATGGAACCCGCTCTGCGTTAAGTCCATTATATTTTCAGAATAATTTTAGCGATTTACAGGAGGAATGGCCTATCTACCTCTGAACAAGCACAAAACAAGCATGACGCCATAAAAATTGTGTAATTTGTGAATTGCAAGTAGATACTTAATGACGAAGAAAATTATGTGAAAAAAGTTGTAGATAGAATTAAATTTAAAAGACGACACAAAAAAATGTTGAACTTATGAAGTAGGACGCAAGCTAAAGTTATAACACAGAAAGAAATTGCAGACTAGGATGTTTGCAAAGTGTGTCAGGGAGTTTTGTTTATCGATGCTGAGAAGTCCTAGGATTATATTGCGTCGGTGGTAGACGAATTAAATGTGAGTGTGGAACATTGGTGGAATTGTATGTAGTGAGAGAGACAAAATTGCCAAGTCTGAGAAAAACGTCCCCCTTGCAAGAAAATCCAGAAATGGGCAAAGTGTAAACGATAAATTAAGGTGAACTAATATAAACACCAACTAATGCACAATACTGGAGCAGTTTATATTAGAAGCTTTACAAACCCCTGCATATGTTTCGACGAGAAAGTCGTCATCATCAGGGCGTAATTCATTGGTGCATAAGTCACTCAGAACCCCACAGTATGTGTTGCAATCGCACGCTAGAAGTACGGGAGGCATATTTAATAAAGTTAGGCCCTGTATAAGTATGTTAACTGGATTCTAATTGCAAGAAATCAGAAACAAGCCTAACTGTACAAAATAAACTTATGAGCTAGAGGCCTAGATCAATAGGCCCACCCCAGCTACCTCTATCAGTAAACTTACACGAACATTCCACAAAGGATAACGTTTGCGGACGGCAGGCCTGCAAGTGGGCAAGCTTTGACTTAGGGATCTTGTGACGAAAATTATGAAAGCTTGTAATTATAATGCCATCTACATGCAGTCGAAAATAATTTGAATTGTATGTATGTATGTATGTATGTATGTATGTATGTATGTATGTATGTATGTATGTATGTATGTATGTATGTATGTATGTATGTATGTATGTATGTATGTATGTATGTACGTATGTGTGTGTATGTATGTATGTATTTATGTATGTATGTATGTATGTATGTATGTATGTGTGTGTGTGTATGTATGTATGTATGTATGTATGTGTGTGTATGTATGTATATATGTATGTATGTA